>VYZP01071106.1:2900-81193 GCA_013400635.1 Hypocryptadius cinnamomeus
AGGACTGTGGCAAGTACTATATTTCATTCTTTCCCTTGCATACTCAGCAGACTTTGTAATCAAGCTTCCTCACTTGAAGACACCCTTCCTGCAAGTATGGAAATGGGCAGAGCCTGTTTCTCAGATTTGTGAAATGTCCTCTTATCAAAACTGTTTTAAAAGAGCCGGGACAGACTGTCACCTGCCCACAGGATGGGAGATGTGCTCTGCTGCTTTCCTGCAGAGGTGACCTTGGACCTCTCTTTCACTCCCAAAGCTTTATCTGTCTTGATCATTGAGATGCTAAGTTTGTAGGAGGAACAGAGAAGCAATTTTTACTGTATGTAAAGAATACAGCACAATGACACCATCTCAGGTGAGGTAATGTGTCTGTATAAATACTTTTTTTTTTTTTTTAATGTAAAGCCTAAGACATGTGCAGAGACATCAAAAGAGGAATGAGCATGCTGCATAGGAACACAATGCAGCTGACAACGAGCTGATCTAAGATTACTTGGAGCTCTCTGGCAAGTTCTTCCTCCCACCTCCCATGTGTAATGTCACTTGGTCAAACCCCAAACAAAGGAGGAACAACACAAAACAAATATCAGTGGCTCAAAGGGAGCATGCAAGGCACAGGCCCTGGAGACAGCACCCAGAGGAGAGGCAGAAAAGGGCCATTTCTAGCAGGAAGTGTGAAGAACTCACAGGATTATCAGAACTGCACTTTTGCCTTTCAAATCTAAGGAACAACCAACATCAAGAGGGCACACTGAAAGACATATCCTCACTTGTTTTTGTTTTTTTTCCTTTGTATATCCCGTGCAATAAATAAACCTCCCTATTTCAACATTTGGCAAGGTGACAGGCTCTAAAATGGAGCAGGAGAGATAATTGATATTTACAGGAAAAGAAGATGCAGTTAAAAACAGGCCAAAACTACTCCAGTAAGAAGAGGTTCCTATTGAAAAAGATTATTAGCCAGATCTCTAAGTTGACACCTGAAATCAAATCACCTTTAATGGCTAATGTGAACATTATTAGTGTGAGGGGGAAAACCATTGCAGACCTTGGGCTCTGGAGTATGGAAGAAACAAGATTTGCTTCTGACCTCACTCTTTGTCAGTTTAAAACAACAAAGAGATCATGATTTACTCTTGGTAAGCTGAACTTTCCATAACAGCAAGGTTTTTTTCCATGTACCTAAATATTCTTCTGCTCTGAACTGGAAGATGATGCTGGATTGTTTAGAGAGAAGCTTCCTCCAGGTCTTGGTTCCTGTTGTGCTTAGCTATTTTCCAGAGGTCTTAATATATATATACCCCACACAGGGACAAGAAAAGGAAAACATTTTTCACCTGAAAAAGAGGGTTTGGAGGAACAAAACTGTCTGGAATAAAAGCTGAGAATCCACACTGCAGAGCAGTTTGCCTGCACTTCTAGTCCAACTGATCAGGCATGCTGAAGTATTTACATTTCCCATCTGAATAGCAGTCCACATTGTTGTAGCTCACAGGAGGGTTTTCGGCTTCTGCCAGTCTAAATAGAATGATTCAAAACTGAATCATTTCCTGCAATTTTATTTCATAGCTGAATGCACACCATAGCAAGATAAGCCCACAAACACATGGAGCTACCTCCAGAAAACCATCCAACCCTCTGGGCTGCTTCTAGTGGAAGCCCTAAATGACTAAAGTAGGTTCTGTTATTATTGTGGCACAGAAATTCTCCTGCAGGAGATGGTCCATGGCCAGCAGCAGTTGAGACATTGCAATAATCACGTTGCAACTGGATTTTCCACCGATTGCCAGAGAAGAAAGGGATGCTTCCTGAGCTCTGTCTCTCAGCTCTTTCAACTGAGAATCAATATCACAGGGACAGAAGGAGAGAGACAAACAACCAGCAAAAGGAAAATCAACTGCAGCCTGCCACATTCACAGGGAAGGGAGATAAAAGCCTGCCGCGCTCTGAAATCTAATATGCCCAGTCACCTGGAATGAGTGTCTCCTGAAAAGGGCAAGCCTGCTCAACATCCTCGGCCAAACCTTTCCCCTCTGCTTCCAGAAATGCAGCATCAGGATCTGGGAAGCTTTAGCCTTATTAGGTTCATTAAAAGCTAGCTAGCACTTAGAGCTCACATCGAGATGAGGTGTCAGCAGAAGCAAGACCCTGTAAAATAGGTGTGTAACCCACGTTGCTGCAGAGCAGTCTCCATCCTCCAGCTGACACATGCTGTCTTTATAGGAGCAGATCAGTGCTGTCTTATCCCTTGCAGGAGCCAAAAAGCAGTTTTTGGGGTGCTGCAAACTCTTCTGAGAAAGCTACCACTGAAAAACACCTCACCAGCAGCAAGCTCTGCCAGAAGATTGAAGTTTCAGACCAGTGTAATGTGCCTTTAAAAAGTACCATGTCTACACTACTGTATTGCTTACTTTCTGAAGCTAAGCCAGAGGGATGTACATAGTAAGATCTTTGTCTCATTTCAGGGAGGATACAGGATAAAGATTCTGTGCCAGTAATCTTCCCTGGATTAATGGTTTCTCTTTTATCTGCTGTATTTCTGCTCAGATGTCTTTGCTCTGAATGAGTCAGTGGAATGCAAATGATGGGTACAGTCGGTCTGAAAATATTTAAATCTAGCTTTCCACTGCACTGCAGGTTTGTAAAAAAAAAAACAAAACAAAAAACTCACATATAAATGTACATGCCAAATAAAGGGCAGATGAAAATTACGGATATATCAATAATGAAAAAAAGCCCCCACTGGTGGGTCAAATTGACAAAAGATCAATTTTTCTGTTTCTCCTTATTTTCTGCTTTTTTTTCCAAAAATACCAGTATTTAGTTGCTTGCTATGAATGGGTGAGTAAAATCTACAACACTCCTTTCCTAAGCCTCAGACACTAGACAAAAACGTATCTGTGGGAATAGGAACCTGATTTTATTCAGGCTGCTAAATACCCAATCTTTATTATCCCAAAAAGTATCTTCCTAAAGATAGCACTCTTAATAACGACAAAGGATAAACCAGACAGCACAGACATGATTTCTCTGGATTTTCTCCCTTTCCTTCTTCTCTGACAGATTTCAGGTTTTTTCATTCTGCTGGGATATGGTTCCTGTCTTCTTCTGCTTAGGGCATGAGTTTCTCCTCTAGCAAGTGATTGCATCCCCTAAGCAGCCAAGTGAGGGGGGTTTTAGAGCTGCAGCTCTGCTTGGAAAACCAGCAGAGAAATCATGGGGCTTTGTCACAGGTTTCAGGAGGATTGTCCTCAAATGGTGGCTGCCCACAGAGTTTTCACAGCCTAAAGGCAGCCTGGAGGCTCTTCAAAAGCTCTTGTGTACTGCAGGAAGGAGGAATTGGAAGGGAATGACTGGATAATTTCCTGGGCTTTTCCAAATTCTGTGGGAGTTGGCTCCAGCACAAAATACTCATTCCATAAGGGAATGAGTCCTGGGGTGAGCAGCAGCTTTCTGGTCAAGGGTGCTGCAAAGAGCAAACTCCACAGCAAGAAAGAAAACATCAATATTAACCTGGTGACTACTGTACTTAACGATAAATCAAACAGCACCACAAGTTGTGCAATCAGAATCATTTGCAAGACAGCATTAAGCCCTCTAGCCCATCATAAAAGCAAAGAAATTCTCCTTCTGAAAAGCTGCCTATAAATCCAGCTGCAACAAAACAAACAAAACAAAGACTCATATTGTCTACCCAATCCACATGGGACTTGAGAATTAGTTAGCAGGAGAAATCTGCCTTTAACAGAAAACAAGATAATTTTTATTTTGATGGCTTTTAAATAAACCACCTTTTCTTCTACATTTTCCTTAAAAATAGTTTTAAAGTATTTTATTTTGAATGTATGTGAAGTTTGAATTTCAAAATCTAATTTAATAAAATCTCTTGATTTAGCCCAGGATTGGTTTTCAAGATGGGAAATTAACTAGGCTGTCTGCTGGTTTTCATTGAAAGAATACAGAGAATTTAATTCAGAATGGACAGCAGTTTCCAAAACACATCTTTTAAAAAGGCAATCAACTGACAAAAATTAACCTTTCAGATTAAATATCAAGGTCCATAAAAATAAGCCATTAATTTCTGGGATTTTAATAGTCCTTCTGTTCTGAGTAAGAGATGACTTTCAGAGCTGGGTAGTCTGTTTTCAGGTCTGCTGGTGCACAGTTGAACCCAACAAGAACTGCAGCACCACAGAGGCAAAATTTGGGTGTGAGGAGCAGGTCTGGCATGGTTCAGTTCTCACATGAATGCTCAGAAAACTCTTCCAAAGAAATGCGAAACTTCCCTCTGCTCTGTTGTGTTGTGACTGATGGTTGCCTAGTGATGCCCAGAACTTCTTCCAGCCCTACATGAATGACTGATGACTCAGGTACTTCTGGAAATTTCCAAAATTTCCACTAACATTCATGTGAGCCTCAGGACCAGGACAGCTTAGGCAAAAATTCAGCGAGAGATCAAAACCTCCCTTTGCAACAGGAACCTGCCTTGCAGTGGACCACCACTAGCTGCTGTGCAGAACAAATTATTGAAAGAAAGGAGTCTCTGTGGCCACTTTCACACTGAGGACAAGATAATGATGACCTCCCTCCACAGGCTAGCTGGGTCATTGTGCAAGACTGATGCCACCAGCTTTGCTGAGAGAGCTGACAATAAGCAGGGGGGCTCAAGACCTTCCTGTAATTGAACCAGGCTGATGAGTTAGACCCTGCTACCATCCAAATGGCTTCGACAGCAATCCCCACAAATTCACTGCTTTCACAATGGTCAGCTGGGCAAGACTCTGCCATGTGGACAGGGAGCTCACGGCCCGGTGTCAGGCTCATACCCCAGATGGGTTTTGTCTGCCTTTTACAGTTTCCTGAAAACAAAGCAAGATTCACTTCAGCCCACCAAGATTCCTGACACCCATGTGCACCTGCTTCATCCACAGGTAAGAAAATGAGATGTTTCTTGGTAAAGCTGCCACCAGATTCCTGTGCCAGACTGCTGCTTCCCCACACCGGTGGCCAGGCTTCCACTGTCAGCAGCTGAATGTGATCTCCATCTTGAGATTTACTGAGTGTTTACAGCACTGCAGAAATGCACAGCAGAAATGCAATGATTATTCTTATCTCATTGGAAAGACTGCACACATTTCTCTGCTTGAGATCATCTTCTCTGGGGACCCATTTAAAGCGAAACCACTGCGTTCTGAAAACACGTCTTGGGCATGAGATCTGCGTGTTTTCCTGCCTCGGCCGTAATAAAATGCACAAAATTGAATCAAAATGTGCTCCAAAAAACTATATCCTTCTCCTGCATGCTTCCCTCTCTTCTCTACACAAATACAAGCCCTGGAAGGTGAAAGATTTGAAACTCATTATTCAGCATGAAACAGTATTTAGAAGCATGGTGCAGAACACAGCTACTCTACAAATAGGTCCAAACAAACATAAAATTAGTCTTTCATGGCTAGGAGAGCACATTTTTTAGCCCAGCCTTTAACTTAATAATTTCTTTACAGGAGAAAGCAGCCCATATGCCATCAAGTAGTTCCTAGATTCCCAGGTCAAACAAAGTGAGAAAATGAATAGGTCCATTCATGCTTCAGACAGGATAATTCTGGCAAAGCTGGTGCTGACAGTGTTAAAGAGCAGTGATGGAGGAGTCTGGCCTTGTCATTCTAATTGTGACCATGAGTGACAAGAAATGCGTTCCCTTTGCCAGTGGACCAATCTTTCAGGTTTGTAGAACCCAAACCATGCTTAATGTCATCATTTGGCATTCAAGGGGCAGAAAATTCATCCACTCAGGTGCCTGCTTTGTCTGAACCTGCCGTGGCTCTGGCACAGCGAAACACAGGAAGGGCTGGACATTTTGGGGCTGTACAGGGAGAAGAAGTGTGGTACCAGAGTGTGAAACCAACCCCGTGGTCTGACCCACTGACTGCCTCTGGCACAGAGCTCCCCTGAGCTCCAAATATTGTGGCTCCCCAGCTGTGTTAGGGAGCACAGCCTGCCTGGCTGAGTGGGGTCACTTTGGAAAAGGTAATCTGGTGTGTGTCCACCTCCTCCTTGTTCCACAGAGGGAACCTCTGGATCTGGGAGGAATGGCCAGGAGATTGTAGGAGAAATGCAGGAGAAAATAAGAATAAAACAGCTGTCATAAAGAGCCAGGAGAGCAGTCATGGAATAAACCCCATTCCCGGTTACAGCAATATCTCTCTCCCTCATCCCTGGCTTCAAATCATGCTAAGTATCAAAGAAGCATTTTTCTCACCCAAACAGAATACCATTTTCCTTAGAAAGGCTCTAAATCCAATGAATTAAACATCATCTTTTGCAACAACAAAGGGAAATTAGTATCCCCTCTTACTTTCTTCTTCAGCAGGGCAAGGTAGGGACTTCACCCCAGACAGACAATTCAAATAGCTCCCATAGGCATTTCCTACACCACTCCTTCAGAGGGACCATATTAAAAATAAACTAATGCTGTAGGCAGCTTCGGAAAATGACTTCAATGGTATTTATTGCTTTGATAGGGTCAGTGCACAGTATGTGCATGTTGCCTTTTAAACATATGTTTCAGGCAAAGAATCAAAGCTAATTTCAGTGTGTGAAAAGCAAGCAGATTTCATTACTGATTGTGACTTTAACATCAAAATGATAAGGATGCTGGATGTAGGTTCTCAAAACTGAATGTCCAAATGGGAATTTATGATGTAGAACTTCAGCTTTATCATCCATGGGCTTCAATATAGAATGAAGAAAGAAATTCTCTGCTACCAGGAATCTCACAGTTAACCCATGAGCCAGCTGACTGTTTTCCCACTCTCTAATTCTCCCTGCAGCTATTTCCTATCTGTAACATGTTAAAGCAAGAATGGCCATTGGCACTAACCACTTCTGGCATCCAAGTGGTGGATATGAAAGAGATCTGATTTTTTTTTTTTTTTTTTACACCACCACAATGCATCCTCACTCTGACTGTTTGCAGAAGTGTCAGCAGAATTCATAACAAACCCAAAACAATCTTATGGAAAGCACAATAAAAGGCCTGCTAATACATTTAATTTTTTTTTTTTTTAATGAGTATTCCCCACACATTATTACACCAGGTCCAGTTCCCAGCTTCAGGCAACTATGTGTAATAACCCTTCCCAAATGCTCCCAGGAAAAAGGTGAATCCATAGAATTATTAAAAAGCTTCAGGTATAAGCAGCAACAAGTGAATGAATGAGGACTTTTCACAATGTTTGCCACAAGGTCAGATTCAGGATTCACAAATGGTAAACACCAGAAGGTTCAAACCCAGTAGCCTAAAGGTAGATATCTAACTCGGGATTAGATACCTAAAGTAGCCACATTTTCCACAAGATACTTTGAACACCTATTTAGCTATGAATGCAGACATAGCTAATTCACCACTGGAGGAAAAAAAAAGCACTTGGATATCCATAAAAGACCTTAAATGTTTATGTTAACATGTATAAAAATGCATATACACATTCAATTAGTGAGTATCTATACATATGCATGTGTGTACACGTACTTATGTACACTCCAGAGAGCCTCATTTACACAGTGGGAAAGCACCCACAACTTCACTTTGAGTCAAAGAAAAAGTGCAGGATTATGAAAAATAATCAAGCCTTTTTTTTTTTTAATGCCCCTGTCTACAATTAGAGACGTGCACTCGCTGCTCTGAAAGGCTTTGTCCATGTCTGTTTAACAGCACCACACTCCCCTAGGTTCAAATGACACCTTTGAAACAACCGAAGCAGTAAATCACACCTCTTTATTATCATCTCAACAAGAATGATAACAACCTGCTCTGCTTGGTGAAATACCCATGGGAATTTCACCCAATTACGTGGGGATAACGTATCTTTCATGACTTTAGCTGTCTACCATTTCCATTGTGTACTTGGTAGTCAGTCACAAAGGACACAATCCACTGAAGCAAAATGTATAGACAAGGGGTTAGCCATTTCAAGAGTGGAGAAAGGGAGGTAGAAATCGAAGGAAGAAAGAGAAGGATGACACAGAGCAACTGCTCAGCTTAGTAGCACAGCTGCTTAAACAACTGAATAGCAATCAATGGGTTAGCATTCAATCCAAGTTTAGATCACATTGAAATCTATTAGAATACTGCATATAATGAATGACTCTTACTTATTTGGTATTCTATCTTGGAATTAATCAGCTCAGTTGTTATGCAGGGGGAAAAAAAATTAAAAGAAAAAAAAAAAAGTCAGCGAGTAGACAGGCCCAAACCCAAGAAAAACAACCACCTTGATTTCCCTGGTGGTTAACAGCCTGACAGTGCTCAACAATACAGGCTGAAGTTGAACACTGTGAGAAGGAGTGCAAGGTGAAGGTTTTCTGGCTGTTGGGGCAGCAGCCTGGTTTGTGTGAGCACAACTTGCCCCATCCCCTCCCTTCCAGGCTCTCACAGTGCTCCTGGGGTTGTACCATCTGCTGGAGCACAATCCAGAGGTAGCTTTAAAGTGATGATAGCTCTGGGAAATGATAATCACTGGGTCATAGAAAGCTGTACTGCAGTGTATAAATAAGATAACAGAAAGTGCTGAGCAGGGCACGTTTGCATTATGAAATGTATTTTCCTTTTTCCTGTATAAAACCTGTCTTGAAAGCGTGGGGAATGCAGCAGGATTGAAAACCAGAAGGAAAGCAACACAGCCCCAGAAGCTGCACAAAGGAGGAGGGGGATGGAGGAATGGTAAGCTGTAGTATTATTGACTGAGGAATGATAAAAGAGGAAGGAATTCAACAGTTACATCTATTTCGCTTGGTGCAATGGCATGAGATCAAAGGCTTACGTTCACATTAGCCCAGAATAATGCATACTCTATAAATGATGCAAAGCTAGGCCACATTCCCAAGATGTGACAATGCCTCAAGATGCCCCTTTGCTAAGTTCAGGTCAAGGCAACAGGCTCCTGCATATGAAATCCTTATTCAAAGCACACAAACGTATTTAAACCACTGGGCATGGAGATAGACAACATTCAGGACAGGCAGGATGTCCTCCACTGTCTTCTGCTTTTCCACAGATGGCTTTGCAAATTCAGTCAATTGTCTTTCACTTGCAGGGTTTTGTTCCCAATTGCTGTTGATATTTCAGAAGATCCAAACTGTCCACCCAAGCACAGAGAAGCTCGGGCTGAGAAACTGTGCTTTATTTTATTTGTAAAGCAGGTATCAGAGCAAAGAAAGCATCAGAAGATAGTCAGCTCAAATTCCAGAGATGTGTCTTGGTACTATCTCTGCACTGGTAACCTTTGTGACCTTGATCAGCTCACCTGGGACAGCCCTTTAATGGCTGCAGAGCAGGAACAATGTCAAATGGCTCCTGAAACCCCCAGTTTATTTTTTTTCTGAGACACGTTTGTCAAAGCCACTTAAAGATTCAGATCAGTGCTGGTTGTACCTTGATTCCTGGGGGATCCAGCCATCGTGGATACCTTAAACAAAAACACCACCAGGACACATCCATATCATAAATTCCTTTAAGAAACCCTAATCTCTGGGAGTCTGTATACCATTAGCTAAATGGAGATGAATAATTATTTTTCCCTCACCTTTCACGGTTTGGTTGGTGCAGGGAAGCGTTGCCATACCAACAGCGATCCAGCCTGGCCGTAGGACAGGGCTGGAAGGGTGGAGGAGCAGACATCCCAGGCCGAGAAGAAAATCCTCCTTCCCGTCCCTCCCTCCTTTCCTCCCTCCCTCCCTCCCTCCTCTCCCTGGAAGAGAAGCAGTTTCTCTTTGTGAGAGAGCACAAAGGGGAAGAAAGAAAAGGAATTGTCCATCAAGCTCAGCAGAGCCTCGGGGGCTTTCAGCAGAGGATGCCACAGCCTGTGAGGAGAGCGAGGCGCACTGAAGACTGATTTTAAAAGGACAGTTCAACCCCAGCCAGCCTGAGCTGCCTCCAGCAGAACTCAGCCTGTGAAGAACATGTGGCACTGAAAGACTCACTGACATCTCCCCGTGCTTTGCTGTCCACAGATCAGCACCGCTCCCCACTCACGAGTCCCCTGCTGTTTGTGGGGTGCCCAGAGATGCTGCCCCGGCAGCCAGAGCCTTTCTGGGGGCTCACAGCTGGCATCACTGATCTGCTGGGTCTTCTGGGTCCCTCCTCACCTGCCAAAAACATCAGCGGGCCTGTAAATGTTCCTTTGAGGAAAATCCAACAGATACATTCATTCCCTGCCAGGGGCTGTAAATCCTGCAGACCCAAAGAGGGGTTCTAGCCAGTGCTGGAGGGAAATAAACCATGCATGCAGTGTCAAACCTGTGTCCCATTCCAGACACCCTTCTTGAGACACTGGAACCAAAGAGGGACTGCCTATAAGCATGCAGAACAAGGTGATTATGAGAGGAGAGTGGAAAGCCAGTGAGAGAGAGACACAGAAATAACTCAGGGCAGGCACAATAAAGCTGTGTTTACATTTATATACACATATAAATGAGTGTGTGTGTGTGTGTGTGTGTATACAATAATAAATGATGCAGAAAAAATAAAAGACACCTTTTTTCAAGTGTAAGAGGTGAATGAGTGCAAACAAAAATAGAGCAATTCAAAACCACTACAGAGCTAGCAGACAACACAGCCATAACATCCTCCAGATCATGCAGCCCCACTGAGACCACACTCAAAACCAGACCCAGAGACCTTGAATATCTAGAGATACAATTATCTATTAAAAGTAAACAAGCCCCCGGGAAGTGCAAAACTCCTTGGACTGCAGGAGGACAGGAAAACATCCATTCTTCAGAGAGAATGACCTGTGAAAGGAGGAATCTTCAAGTGCCAGCTGAAGCATCTGAGTCAAGAGGTGTTCACATGCATTTTCCATGAGAAAGACCAGGTCTTTATGGGATTGAGCCTGTGTTGGCCTTTGGAGACAGAGATTCCACACCGAGGCAGCACCAAAGTGAGGAGGAAAATGGAGCTGGGTGATGTCAGGACTATTGCTGCAGTTCAAGGCTCTCCTTTACCCATGACAAACCTTTTGGCTCTGCCTCACCAATCCATCCCCACCAGCTCTTTGAGTGGGACTGTTCACCAGGCACTCCCTTCTCCATCCAGGCCATGACAAAAGGCCCCCTCAGCTCTTTCTCCTCGTGTGCTGGGCTGCCCTGGCTCTGCTCTGACAGCCTCAGACCTCACCCACACCTTGAGCTGTCCCAGCTCTCACTGCAGCTGGGTGTTTTCCTCTTTCTGCTTTGGGACCAGAGCCATAATTCAATATGAGGAGGATGTCCTGGTCATGGCATCACAACTGACACAGCTCTCCACCCTCAGCTCTCAGCCCTTTTTCTTCAGCTCCCTATGACCTATATTTGCCTCTCACTCACCTGACAGACCTCTCATTTTCTCTGGTCATTGATCTACAAGACCAAGCTGGCATATTTCTCCATCTTCCCTCTCCTGGGCCTCACATCCTTCGGTGTCCTGATCTTTAGAGCTCAGTGGTGACAAGGAGTGAGAGATTTTCACACAGTGAACACTCAGTGTGAGTTAAGTGATCAGAGAAATAAGGTTATACAACTAAGTTTGATATCTTCATAAGTGACCTCGAGGATGGGCTCAAGGCACCCCACAGGAAGACATTGGAAAGGTCTGGAATAGTGGGATAACAAGAAACTTATGGAGCTCAACAAGGAGAAGTGTAAGGTGTTACACCTGGGAATACACAATCCAGGAAAAAAAAGGTAATAGGAATATAAACCTGCTCTGTGGGAAAGGACCTGGGGTCCTGGCAGAAAACAAGCTTCATGAGAGTGAACAATGAGCTGCTGCAGCACAGAAGACCAACAGGATGTGGGTTGCATCAGCCAGCAGAGATAACAAAGTCATTATCCCACTCTAATCAGCCCTTGTCAGGCCACATCTGGAACAGTGTGCTCAGTTTTGGTCACTGCTACATTAAAAAACCCCAGTGGACCAGATGGAGAAGGTCTGAAGAAGGGCCACAGAGATGATCAAAGGGCTGGGAAGGTGCCAGCTGAGGAGAAGTTGAGACAACTGGGTTTATTCAGCCTTGAGAAAAGGAGGCCATGAGGAGACCTTATCACCATGTTCTAGTACTTAAAGGGTGGCTACAGGGAAGATGGAGGCTCCCTTTTTCCAAGGAGTCACATGGAAAATGGGTAATGGATGCAATTTGCTCCTGGGGAGATTCCAATTAGTCATAAGAGGAAAATTGTTCACAGTGAGAACAATTAGCCATTGGAATTGTCTCTCCAGGGAAATGGTGGGTTTCTCAACACTGCTCACTTTCACAACTCAGCTGGAGAGGGTGCAGTGCCATCTTGTCCAGAATCTGCTTTTGCCAAGGTTGGATCAGATGATTCTTGAGGTCCCTTTCCAATCTATGATCAGATGATTCCAAATACATTTTTGGAGTGGACATAGTGTTGGCTCTTCATGGACTGAAGACTCTCTCCTGGCACACTTACAGCCCCATCAAAGCCTCCAGGATGAGTAAACACCTCCCTCTTGGGAGCCTCAAGAGCTCTGACATGAAGAACAGGTTCAGCCACTCCTTTGAGAGATTTTATTGGAGTGGCTGCACCACTTTTAGAAAATAACCTTGCTAAGCACTGTGAGGTTTCGGTGTCTGGGAACATATCCACTCATTTCCAAAAGTTTGTCATGAACACGGAAAAAAAAAAGCTGGATTTTTTTTTCTTTTTTTTTTTAAACTATGCTGCTGGCCAAGAGGATTGCAGGGATGAACTAGATGAGCAGATGTAGACCAGGCAGAGACTCCTGCTTTTCTTGGTGGAGCTATGCTTAAGTGAAATCCCTTCACCAGAAATAATGAAATGGACATCTATGACAGCATCTGGAAGCTATTTCTGGATATACTTCAACGAGAGCAAATGCATTAAGGGTGGACAAGTGTTTTATGGGAAGAGGCAGCCACAGTGAGGTTGGGAGAGCATGGAGGCCTCAATTAGGGGGAGAGGAATATGAGAAGGAAGAAAGAAGTGAAGCAGCCAGCCCCACTGAAAAAATGGGGAAGGCACTGCTAAAGGGTCACAGTCTGTAATCATACCAGACTGCCAGATTTTATTTCTGTGCAGGAAATATGCCAGGAGCACAACTGCTAGTCCCTGGATTGAAAAAAAAAAAAATTGAATGGTTAAGTAAAAATGAGGGGGAGTAAGACGTCATTATAATGAATGAAAATAAAATATCTTGATCAAGCACCATTATATCAAGAGGGATGAATGGTTAAACAACATCCATAGCTACACCAGTACAACTTTCCCCTCCTATTTTTCTCCCCCTTCACAATTGCAGGGTTAAGAAATAATAGCTATGAAGTTTGTCTAAGAATGGCATTAACTGCTGTTTTGTATTGATGCAAAATGTAGAATAGATTAATACTTTATCACTGCATTTTTTTACCTACATGTAAAAATATCAATAAAAGCTTTAAGCTTTAAGGATGTACACCAGGTGATTACTTCCTTGAAAAGTCCATTAGACACCTTGTGCTTTTATGCCACAGAACAAACACCAAAAGAAAACTTACAGACTCAAACAATTTCTGATGCAAAAGCTCATTTCTCCTTCACCTTTTAAAATTAAAAAAAGTCCTCAGGGAGCAAACAAATATAGCAAATGTGCTGCCAAAGCCAAAAAGAGAAGCTCCTCAGTGAAGATGGGAATTGGTTCCTGAGCATTTTCATCTCCTCACTGTCTCACAGGCATGCCAGAGGCACGCAGCACCAGGAGAGGCCAGACACCCATTTGCAGTAATTCAACATAACTCCCAGTCCCATCCTCACCTCTCCAAGCATCTTAGAAATGATCTCCCTGCACAATGCTGGGTGGTCTGGTGACCTCTGTGACGTGCCAGCTCTCTCTGGGCGGATGTGGGCAGCCCCAGCCCTGCCAGCAGAGGCTTTCCATGGATTTCCAGCACGGATCACCAAACTGCAGCCTCCTTGCTCCCTGTGCAGGCTCCATGATTCAGCAGGACACAGCCCACCCTGCCCGACACTGCTCCCTGCACAGAGTTCTCCTCAAAGAGCTGCTCCTGCTCCAGATTCTGCCTCCTCCAGAGGCACTGGCATTGCCCCTGCACAGCCCCAAAGAGAGGGATCTGAACACGAAATTCCTAAAGAGGTGCAAATCAATGCTTCTCACTTCTATTTTAGCCCTCTGAGTGACACATCCCAGTGCTCAGCCTGCCTCCTCCACCAGGCATGGTGCTGTCTAGGAGGGCATCCTTGGCCATTGTCTTTCTGGAGCTCTGGCAAACATGTTCCACCCCACGCAGAAAGCTCTTTTTTATCCACCACAGCTTTTATTGATTTGTATTTGTCTGCATTATCTGCTCGGGTAATTTGCTGGCTCACCAACAGAAGAGTCAAATTCTTGCTGGGTTCTCTTTATGGTGTTGCTACAAAAAAAACAAAACAAACAAACAAAAAAGCCACAAAAAACCCACAAAAAAACCCCAAAAAACCCAAAACAAAACAAAACAAAAAAACCCCAAAAAACCCAAACAAACAAACAAAAAAAAACAAAACAAAAAAAATGCTAGCAACAGTAAAATGATTGTTTCCTGTGTTTCTTGCTACTGGTCTCCTTTAAATTGTCCAGGAGCACACCAGAAGCTGAAGGTGTGGCTGGAGAGGTCACAGGTTTGACTCAAAAATGCTTTGGCCTTAGAGGCTGTTCTCACCCAAAACCAAACATTTTTTTGATGGGAAGTCACAGCAGGATGTCTCCTCTGATGTTCCTACATAGAAGCAAAGGGGTTTCACCTCCTGCAGAGGAAATATACAAAAATATACATATATAGAGAGATACCTATAGATAGAGACCTATAGATAAATCAATGCATGTTTATACCTACATATGACATTTCATATGTAGATATGGACCTTAGGCTGACATGGATGGACAAAAATGGATTTTCTAAAGGAAAGAGGCTGGTTGCTTTTGCAGGGTGGAGTGTGCCCTCATTAAATGTGTGAGCAGTCACCATTTTCACAACAGAAGATTTAAAGGAAACCTCTCTTCCTGTGAAAAACTGACTCCTGGGATGTCATCTGAGGTCCACCTCACCAGTGCAAAGTTCACTGCTGACTTTAACATGATCTGAAATCACTCTAAGCATCTTTTTTAGAAACAGATTTTGGAAAGCTCATGAACCTGAGCCAAGTTCTGGCTGCTTTGCTCCCGTTTTTAACTAACAGGCATCTCCAACTCCTGGATGCACACCCTGGTTTTGGTGGAAATTGGTTTCATTTTAGCAGTCCTGGGCACTTTCAGGGCTAGGGAGCAGTTCAGTCAGCATCTGCTCTTGGCAGCCATGGTTCCTACCAGACTTGGCTGGTTCTGCTCGTGCCTGGGCCAAGGTCACACCCCGTGGTCACCCCCAGGATGCTGCTACCTGGAGTGGCAGCCTGGTGGCTGCTGTCCATCAGAAAATACCACCTGGAGCTGCTGCTCTCACAGCGACAAAAGGGGTGCAATTCAATTTTTTCCACACCACAGAAATTCAGCCTGTTCAAGGGCACCATCCTTGATTTTATTACCAACACAGAAGCAGGCCAAAAAGCTGGGTAAAAAAGGTGTGTGTGCTAGGAATGTGGGCTTGTTTACCATTCCTTTCTGCTAATCACAGTGATGTATTTGTATCACTTCCACAGATATACATCCTCACTTCTCAGACTGGTTCTAGCTGATCTGTATAATGTATGCAGAAGGCTTGGTTCTCACCAAACAGAAATAGAAAGGAAGATTTGCTGTGAGAAAATCTATTTTTTTCTGTGAATATTAATCATTTCAGCTTTGATAGTGAAGTGATATGAGTGAAAAAGCCAAGAATTGCTCCAGGGCTTCACATAGATGACTATTGTAGAAAAGACATTTGCTGGAGATAACGCTGCTTAAGCTCAGAATCATTATACAGAGCACAGTTAACTCCAATCAACCTGCTTGCTCCCCAAGATTTAAACAGAATTAATGTGACATCCCAGCTGAAGCTGGAACTCAGCAACTCAGAAAATAAAAGTGACAAATTAAAGCAAGTTCCATATGTGTTTTAATCTTAAATGGCAAAAAGAAAACCATTATGCCAGATGATAGGAGAGCAATATGGTCCCAATACACTGTTCATCTCCTTAGCAGCTTTAAATAATGTTTGGTATATTTTGCAGGAAGAAAAGCATGGGGATTGCTCTGAAAATTTCCATGGGTAAGAAAAAGGTCATCACCTTTTAGTCTGGAAAGTCAGAATAGATTTTGGACCAACTAATACACACCACCAGAATCTGCTGGTCATCTGGTCATCTTAATGGATTTTCACAACCTGACAAAAATCCTCTTATTTCAAACCAAAATTAAAAAGCCTTCAGTTAAAGATCAAATAGATGAGTGCCTTTCTTTGGGAAATGCACAGGCACAAGAGGAAATTTGTGTCACACCAATTTTTCATCCAGTCTTACTTACGTTACAATGCTTTAGAGCTCCACGAAGGACACAACCCCTAAAGGCAGGCCTTGGAAAAGAGCAGCTTGCAGGATAAGGAGACAAAGGAAATTTTGAACAGGTTGGGAACTGAGGCACACAGAGGATGTAAGAGAGAGACTGAAGTGCACCCAGAACAGCAGTGGCAGAGCTGGGTGTACCAGTCTCCTTCCAAGGACTTCAGTGGGCACCTCACACCTCTGGTGGGCAGATGGCCGCTGCTGCAAGAGGGAAGGATGAAAGGTCACAGAACTGCCAGCAAGGGAATGTGCACTGGCCACTGAGTGAGGGAGCAGAAGTGGATAATTGGAGATGGATGGTCAAATGTGCACTGAAAACTGACTCCTGAACCGAGCTGGGAGGGCTGGCTGCTGACCGAGTAAAAACAGTGCTCTGAGTTACCTTAAACAAACAGAGAAATTAAAAATAAATAAATAAATAAATAAATAAATAAATAAAGCTCCTCTTCTATGATTGATGCCAAACACCTTTCCACTGTGAAAGGCAGCTCTAAGTAGCATTAAAAGGTGTGTGCTTTTATTAAAACCAATTGTGCCTATTCGCTACTTCTGTCCTTCCTTCTTCCCCACCATCACCAGCCTCACAGGTCATTCTCTCTCTTTTTTCTTGCCTCACTACGTTTCCTCCTCCTGGTAATTTAGTGTAACAGAAGCAGCAGCAGGATTTTTCTATTCATCAGCGAAGAGGTCTGAGATGTGCACCTCTGGGAACTGATGCATATTTACAATATCATCAGGAAAGCTCAGTCACCACGTTGATTTGGATAGTGTGCACTCTGACAGCCCCAGACCAATCAAACACCAGGGCTTAAAGCTCCAAAAGACAAGAATCTTCCAAGTTTTAACTTGTCTGTGGTTTCTAGGGAGGTTTTTAAGAAGGGTAGAAGAAATAAGACTAAAAATGAAGTATACTTTGGAAACTTCTAATTATCAGAGTCTGTGCATTACGAGGAATAAATGCTAACACGTTGTAAGATGCAGCACAAAGAAGGATCACACAAAGGCACAATGAGACTGATAAGAAGAATCACAAAAAGAGAGAATCGTATCTTCTTACACATATATGAAACCTTTCACTCTGAAAAAAATTACAGCCTACAGGTAAAACTGTATGAAATTAATTTTGACCTAGTTTTTTAATATATATATATTTTGCATTATAATACATAATATTAAATTAAAAAGTCAAAACGTAAAATTTTTATCCTTCCTTTTGAAGCGACGATACATTTCATTCTGACAACACAAGGACATTTTGATATTTGTCAGACGTTTTTGATTTGTTCTCCTTCCACCAGCTCAAAATGAAACTGGATGAACCTTTCAAGGCTTCAAGACAGATGGAAAACGTAATGATGTTATGGTAAGTTCTCCAAAATACAGCACAGGCAGGATGAAGGCAGAGTGTAGCAGCAGAAACAGGAGCACACAGCCAGGATATCAAAGACTGGTTTTCTAATCTCCACATTTTAACAAGAGACCTGGGCCTTATCAGATACATCACACTGACCATGTTTATATGTACTGCCTGGAATCAGATGTTTTCCTTTCAAAAATCAAACAAGGGTACAGGTAAAGAAGATTGTGCACAAGCTGTTGGTTTTTAGGTAGAAGAGCTCCAAAGGCACCCAGGGCTGTAATAAAGTTAGAGCAGCACCACAGTGCTGAAAATCCATATTTGATGAGCATTTGAAACAAAGAAATGCCATTCCTAGGCTCCATCTCCCATGAACCAGGGTAAATTATGCCAGTGGGGTTAGGGTAAGAAATAACATCTCTGTGACAACAACTATTGAGCAGGAGAGTGAAGGTGGAAGGTAATGAAGTGAAAAAGATGTTACTAAAAAAACCAACAAAACAAAAAAAACCAAACAACAACAACAAAGAAAAAAAACCCACAAAAAAACCCCACCCAAAAACAACAAAAAACTAACCAAACAAAAAAGCCAAAGAAACCAAACATTAAAAAAACCCAGAAACAGAAACAACCTTGAGAAAAACTGTAGTCCCACCAATAAATGATAACTGGGGTACAAGTTTCCTTCTTTCACAAGTGATAGTGAGTCTTTCAGTATTTTGGTACAGTAGATTTTGGTGAATCCAGATAGAACCTGGGAGGGTTTAGAAGACATACTATGGAGGTAAAAAAAAGGCATTAAAACCAGTATTTATACACAAACTTTCCACAGGACAATAGGAACTTTGTGACCATAACATCAGGGTCCAGTGCTTTGCCTTGTAACGCTTAAAGTACAAAACACCAAATATTTAGAAACCATAGATATATATATATAAAAAACCAAAACTGAACATACTCCTGGCCTGGTCCACATTCCAATTACATCATGTTGCCTCAGTTTCAACTGCATGTCCATTTCACCTCAAGCAGGCCAAACAGTTCTTCTCAGAAGGACCTTCTTTAGAAAGACAACACATTTTATACCCCAAGATTGCTTCCATTCCCAGTGAGCCTCCCTTGGTCTGCATGGAAATTCCTCTGCATCCCAGACAGTGACTGGTAAAGTGGAGATGACAGGCAGTCCTTCTGGTGCAGGGCAGAAATTCGTGGCATCCCAGGTTTCCAGACAGACTTCTCCCTTCCCTGCTCCACTCAGTGCATCTGAGTTACACAGCCAGACCCGTCTCCTTGGCACGCACACAGAAGCATGATTTCCACCTCCAGCAATTAATGCTTAATGAAAAAACAGTAGCCACAACAGCTCCATACCACGACTCGAAACCATCTGTTCCTGCCTTGTTAGTGTGTGCCTTCCAGAGTGACCAATCCACTCCGTACCAACAGCGTGGAATGCATCTGTTAAAGAAATATTTTACTGCACAGGCTCTGGGTGGATTTCTGATGTGGGGGGAAAGAGGCAAAGGAAGCCAAAATAAACACTGGCTTGATTATTTTAAGGTGCATCTCTCGCTCAGGCACACATATATAAATCTCACCCAAGACACAGGAAGGTGGAGTTACACTGGAGAATGCCTTTGGCTTGTCTTGGGAAGGCTGCTAAGAATAATTAACATGCTTCAGTTTGGCTGCTTTTTAATGCACCCTAACCTTCACTTTCCCTAATATGGTATTGAGCTCCTGCATGCAGGAAGCAGCAGGCAAAGGAGGGATTTGTTGACAATACATTTGGAAGAAAAAAATAAAAAAGGAAAAAAAAAGCACCGGCGCCGTTGTGTGTCAATACTCATCCGAATGTGCCCATTTGATATTTTACTGACAGAACTGAAAATATGTTTGAATTTCAGACTTGTCGAGATGGCTGGGATGCAGGGATTATTTTCCCCTGAGGGCAGATAAACAAGACGGATGGACTAAACTCCGAATCGCCTAATGATCAAAATGCAAGGTAAGCTGTCATAGAGAGGGCTCTTCTCATCCTTGCTGACAGCATGAATTCTGCTGAATTATTTCTAGTCCTCCTGATTAATGGGCCTGGTGACTAATTAGTTTGTGAGTCTTGCTCGTAAATGGCACTTTGATAGCTGCCACTTTGAGGGAAAGACCTCACTGATGTCAGCTGGAGATGTGCTCTCCAAAAAACCTGTCCCTGGATGATCCCAGAGCTGACAGTGGATGCACAGGTGTAGTTTGGACCCAATGGAACCACAGTCCTGGCTGGGACCCCAGGTCTACTCTACCCCACAGTACTTTGGTGAATACCTCATTAGAAGGAGAATAATTTTATTAGTCCATCCCATTAGTCCCAGCTGATGCTTTCCTCCTGGCCTGGGAGAGCTAGAATCAGTTTTCTTCACCATCATATCAGGAGGACAATGTCTCACACAACTTTCTAGATCCCACTTTTCCCTACAAATGCTCCCAGCTATGGAATGTTGGGGTCAGGGCCCCACACCTATGGCAGATGACACACAGGCTTTGGATTTACAGCTCTTCTGAGACACCAGGAGTGTGCTGGCATTCCACTTAAGCCATCACAGCACTGGGGGATTTTGTTTTCTGGGAAGGGTTTCAGTCCCAAGATGTATCAATGCACTGAACACTAAAAAGAATTTGCTCTACTGCAACTGGGAAAATTGCTCTGTCTGAATTGTTTGGCCTGATGAAGGAGGAGAGAGAATATAAATGACCATAGCCACTTTCTGAGCTCCTCCTCCACTCCAAGCCCACTGGGAGCACTTGCTCAATTACACAGCATCCCACAGCACAATTCTTTTTGAGTTGTGGCTCAGTTTGTGCGCAGGTAAGAATTCCATAGGGTGTCCACACACCGAAAGAACTTGTTCACTCCAAATAAAATGGGGGTGTGACTTGGGGACAGTGTCAGGAGTGACATGCAGGCTCATCTCCAGCACCATCACCTTGAGATCTGAGGTGTGTTTCCACACAGATGTATTTCCTCTCAACATTCCTTTCTTAAAAGATGTCCCTGGAGGTGACACCCTGTGGAGTCACACATGAGCAGAACAGAGGGAAGACAGCTTAATAATTCCATGCCATTATTTGTCTTTCCCTGATTAACACTAATTATGCTGAAATTAGCTACACAACATGGAAAGTCCAAACCTTGTGCATTTTCTCACCCCTGTGGTGCAGGAACCCACATCCTTAATCCACCTGTAACTGGGTCCCATATTTGAAGAGGTGTAAAACACCACCCTGTTTGATCATTAAGTCACAGACTTCCCAGGTGTCTCTCCCTCAGTTATACAGAAGAGCAGATGGAAATCTGGTAGAGATTTTTCATGCCATGGTGCTCCTTCCCCTCATAAGGACCCATCTGCTGGAAGCCATTGACTTGGCAGCTCCTGTGAAAAGATGGACACACACAGAGTGAGGGTGCAATCTGTCCTGATCCTTCATTCAGCAGTAACACAGGTATCTGCAGGTTAGTCATGCCTAGGTGTGAACCTCTGATTTCAGCCCTGCTCTCCAAAGGGCAGGTACAGAAAGTCCTGCACCTGACATGAAGTTTGTTGCCTTTTCCTCTTCAGCTCAAATGGCAAAATCACAGGACACAAAGGTGATCACTCAGTGCATGACTGGCAAAATCCCATCCCCAAAACCAGCCTGTATGACTGCAATCCTCTCCTCACATGAAAAATAAAAAACTATGCACAAACATTCAGTTTAGAATGCTCCAGAGCTCAAAACCCAGTGTCACAGCAACCCTGTCAGGGCTTGGCCCGGTGCAACTGAGGAGCTGTGTCAGGTCTTGGTACTAAATTTCCTGCAGGTTAACTTCCTCTTTGTGATCTGTGAGTCCTCCTGGCACACAAAGAATGTGGAAAGAAATCATTCTGGAGGGAGAGACAATCTGCTCCAGGTACAGCCCTGACATCTCCAGGAAAGGGCAATCTTTGCCAAAAGACCAGAGTCCATCTATTAGCTAGCCAACAGCACATCTGCACTTGCAAACAAAGCAAAAACTCACCCCAAAAGTGCTTTCCAGCACTCAAGCCCGGATAGATAATTCTGCAAGAGAAGTTTTGGTAAAAGAAACTCTCCTCCAGCTTGAAGAATTAGAGACTGTTAGAGCCATGCATTATTCAGCTCCATTCTATTCTGATGACTTGTTCAGCTCAGTGGCTGTATTGCAAAAGGTAAACAGGTTTCTACCCATAATCTTGTTGTCTCTGAGCAGCAATCCATCTGTCTCTCATTTATAGTATCGTCTAGTGGTGTGTCTTCTTGCCCAGGTAACACTCCCTTCAGATACTATTTTAATACCACTGAAGACAGACGAAACCCCAGATTTGCCTAAGCAAATTTAAAAGAGCTATTTAAAGATAAAGATGCCGCAAAGCTCAAGCTAATACAGTAAAGATTTCTCAGGAGGGTTCCTAAACGGAGAAATTACTGAGAAAGAAAATAATTCACCAGAAATCTCTGCAAAATAAAATGAATTATAGCAGCTTCTAGTTAGGACAGTATAGTAAGGGATATATGCATATAGAGAAATGTTGGCATTGTAAATTTCATTCCTAAGAGGCTTCCGTCTACTAGTGAAAGATTTAAGTTTGACTCTAGTCCTTGATAAAAATATCTAATGCTCAATTTAGAAACTTCTCAGGAGCCTGAAGCGTGTGCTGTTTTTCAGCACACCCAGAACAGAAAGGTCCATAGCTCATGGGACAAAGATGCTGGTAAACAGTTAACAGGGCAATAAAAGCCAGGTTACATGCTTTGGGAATCTATGTACCAGGGGTTGGTTTTGCACTGCTGCAAACAGTGTTATGAAAATGGAGGTTATTTGCACTCTAAATAGATAATTACCCATGTCATTCAGGCAGAGTCCCTTGCACAAAGAAATGGCTATTGTTGAGATGAACCAGTTTTTCGAGTCTGACAAACAGATCAGCTCCTGAGGGTATATGTATTGTCTTGTTAACTAGCCCCTTGACAAAGAGGACCTACAGTTACAAAAACACGATGTTCCCACTGGCCATTTTGGATTAAAAGTGAAAAGGCAGAAGGAAAATCTGACTTCAGAAACATGGGGAGACTCCAGAGTCTGGAGAAGCAGGCATGTGAAAGGATATTAAGGAAGAGGAAAGATCCTGGGCTGAATAAATAGGTCTGATCAAAGCCCAAATAACACTCAAGAGCAATGCCAGAAGTGAAGCAAGGTTAAGCGTATGCAGATGTTTCACTGTTCAGTCTCAATCTGTACATGACCTCTTGGACTATCTGACTCAGACAGTAAGTGTGTCTAAAAGGCTTTGGGATGCCTACTTGTTACAAGCCTGAAATAGTAAACAGTAAATCAAAACCTCATGCAAAGGCAGGGCCCTGGGAGAGAACAGGCTTAAGTGGTGTGGGTGCTTCCAGATGTCAGCCCTGGTCCAAAGGCAGCTGTAACTGAGCAAGGAGGTGATTGATTGCCTGTATGAGGAAAGGAGAAGGAAAAAGATAGTGTCTACAAGCTAGTGAAAGTGAGCAAAATTCCACAAGGCACTGCCCCAAGCCAACTGCATCAAAAGGCAGCGGGACCACTTTGCAGCAAGAGGTGGCCCCAAAAGGGCCACCAGCTGAGGCACCACAGCCTGGCACGAGTGGGACACCCTGTCCTCAGCAATCCAGCATTCCCAGCTCAGCATCTCCCCAGGAGCAGAGCCACAGCACCCAGGGAAGCCCCCCAAAAAACCAGCATGCCCCCTCTCCCTGTTTTCACCACTATGACTTCCCTCAGAGCTGAGCCCAGGGCCCAGGCAGATCACCGAACACGACAAGTACTAACCCCATTATTTAATGTGCTTCTGGAAGATACCAAATTGATGAGGGAACCACAGAAACCCCACCAAAAACTGAGCAATACAAACCTCTGTGGTGCTTCTTCATCCCGCCCTTCATCTGTCAAATGCAAGTCCTTAGATGCAGAGGGCATCAAATGGTCTCCATCTGTACAGCACCTTGCACAGTAGAGTTAAATTTCAGTCACAGCCCCTGGCCATTCAAGTAAGGTAAGCATTTCATGTCAAATGACAAATACATGAAATATCAATTACTATTTCCACAGAAATCTCATGGGGGCAGGTGAGAATACTTCAAAAGGACCATATGCATTCAGTTCTTCACGTTAATAACTCATTTACTGCAAACTTTCTTCACTTTAAAAATGTCAAAATAAATTTAAAAAACCCCAAGCATTTAGATGGGTCTTGTTACAGGGGACAGGTTGTGAGATAATACACCGATATAGAAACTGACCAAGACAATAAAAAAGGCAATATCAACTCATGTCAAACTTCAACTGTCACAAAATCACTCAATTTTTAGAAGATGGGTACCCATCATTCCTTCAAAATATAAGTCCCTTCAAAAGACCTTGAGTATCTTTTGACTAAGATCCCCTGATATCTGGAGTCTTTCCTGAAAGTATTTTAGACGTCTCATTTTTAGGTCTTGTAGTGCACCAGCATTAAGGAGAAGACCTGAAGCATTTTTCTATTAATATCAAAACTCAGGATTATTTTTGCTTATAGAAAACTATTTTTGGAAAGCTTCATGCAACAGTCAGGACAGATCATTACTTGTAAGCATTTACCTGCAGTTTGTTCTAAGTACACACCAAGGACAGACAGCCCTCAATATTTACCAACCAAAGAATTGTCTTGCCATCAAAAGTGGCAGAAACCTGCAGAAACTGCAGCTGAGAACACAATCTTTGATGAAACAGGGGTTGGGAAACATGGAGAGGTACATTTTATCTTTTAGGAAAAATTAGGAGGGTAGAATTGGTGCACTGTAGAAATGCTTGTGGAAGGAGCAGATGAGAACCTCCCCGAGAGGGGACTCTATCAAGGGGCATCATTACAGGAAGGTAATTTTCCAAAAAAGCTTTTCCAAAAGCTTCACTCTCCAACAGACGTTTCTTAATCAAATCCAAGCCCACAATCATGGGGCAGGACTGCCTGACCAATCTGATGAAAGACTGCAAACTAAATAACAGTACAGCATTCAAGAGGCTGTAAGCGTGAGGCTTGAGTTTTTCTAGACTTCAGAAATATGAGAACTAAGGAGAAAAAAATATAACAAAATTCTTCCTTTGAACTGTCTTAATCCAAAACACATTGGTGTTCTATGAAGCCTTCACAAAAAAAAAAAAACAAAACTGATGCAGCTTAAGTCAAGCCAAATGCAGCAAGAGAAGTCACTGAGATGGATGTCAAGGTCTACTCATCCAAAAGGAAACCTTAGTCTCCAGCAATGCCCATCTAACACCTCTCATGAGGAAAAAAAAATAAATTATTAGGGGAGTGTTTTTTCATCTTAGGGAGAATTATTATTCCAAATTGCAATCATAAAAACCTTGCTGTCATTTCATGTAGTAAGAAGCAGGCTTGTACAATTCAGCTGTGATCAGATCCTTTTCCAAGTGTCTATTGGAGAAAAAAAATGCACAGAAGATTGCTGCACACACAGAAAGTCAAGAGAGAAAGTAAAACAATCATGCATGTGTATAAAATATAGCACATATAATTTATATATAAACAGTATTTATGTATCTAGGAGTTACTAAGCATCATTGCTTAAAGAAAATGTTTAAAGTATCTAAATGCAAATAGTCTAAACTGCAGAAACACAAGGTTTTCCTCACATCTAATTCTTAAATAAAGCATTTCAAAACATCATTGAGGTAAAATTTCTTCTCTCACTAAGGTTGTGTATTAAATTCCTCACTAGCAAAGGAATTTTTACGGAAGGCTAATGCTTCCTGTAACACTTATCCTTCATAGTGTGGCTTCTCAAAAAATTTCTGGGCTTTTTCTCCTGCACTGTTATAAATCTTTATCTTCATGGTCACACCTTTACAAAACCCACATCTTCTGCTGGCACAAAGGCAGCAGTTACTCCTCAGTCCCACCACACAGGTTACCTAAACACAAACCCCAGATTAAAACAGCACTGGGAGTGGGCATAAAATCCAGAAAGCAAAGAGACATGGAGCTGAGAGTGTCTCATGCAGTGCCACACAAACTGACACCACTCCCCATGGTGTGAGTTAAACCCAAAACTACTGCCTTGCAGCCTGGGAGCCACTTCCCTCTCACATTCCACAGAACAGGTATTTGCTCACCTGCAGGGTGAGAGGGGGAGACTGGCAAAAAGCAAATACTGGGGGCTGGGACTCTCCAGCCACAGCAGAACACTCCAGCCCAGAGTCACCAGGCACAGACCTGGGGAGAGGTGATGCCTCTGAGTTCCCAGCCAGAAAACAGGTATAAACGGCATCACTACATCAACTGCAGTAATTGGGATTTGGTTGTTGTGCAAAATGAGTGCAGCTGGCGTGCTGAGGTGTCAGACAGGGCTGTAGCAGCAACCAGGAGCAGAGTGTAAAATACAGAAAGAAACTCACATGCAGCTTCATCTTGTGCTCTCTCTGGCCGCTCTTTGGAGCTGGGTAGAATTTTTTAAACCATTTTAGCAGACAGAACTAGCAACACTGGTCAGGCCTGTGACATCTGACAGGACCTCACCACTCCAGGAAGACACAGCTACCCCAGTGCCTGCACGTCTCAGCCCTGTGGGACAGCACACCTGCAGCGGGAAGTGGTGGAGGAACCAGGCCACAGAGGCATTTCTTTTGTCATCTGAATGCAAGAGCACTGCAGAAACCAGCTCTGCATGTTTTCAGAGGGTGGGGGGCAAAGTACAATGTAGCAGTCAAGCAGAGAGAACCATTTGTGTTTTAAAGCTGACCTTGCTTTTTTTCCCCATTTTTCTCATGCATTCAGCTCTAGCACCAGTAGAGTGACCTTTTTAGTGTCCCCTCCTCCATTAGGTCATCTTTGTGTGCATCCTAGTGCCAGTTCCATTAACTAGAAGCCTCACATCTTGGACAACCTCCCTTCCTGAACCCAGGTAATGGATTTTCAAGTCTAAACACACTGTGCCATCACCATGGAAGGTTTCCAGAGGCAAGACAAGGGGCACATTGTGGTAAAGGGGCTACAGACAAGACAGAGTAGCAACAGGACCTGTAACTCACCAAAAATTCAACAGAATTCAATTAAAATTACAAGTTTGAATTTAAGGGTCCTGTGCCTCAAACATGCAGGCCTAAATACTAGCACAAGCACATTTTTTAGTTAGATGGTTTAGACAAAATATTTGTGTACAAGTATACAACACCCTGGAGAAAAGGGCCAACAGGGACCCCAAGCAGCTGGGGCAGGACCAGCAGGCACCCCTGCACCAGCAGGGGCACTGAGGAAGGCTCATCAGGTCCCCCTTGGGCCACTGAGCCTGGTGAGAGAGGAGCCAACAGACTGACAGGGACATGGGGATGCCACTAAGACAGTGGGGCTGGAGCAGCAATTCTGCAGTGACCACAAAGGAAGGCACTGTGCAGATTTTGGGGTTCAGTTGCTCACTTCTGCAGGCAGTGCTTATTTTTGAAGTTGTTTATTTCTTGGTTTTGAAAGAGATTTGATATAAAAACCTTCTTCCCTGATTCTATCTCAGATACCTGTGCCATTCTCTCCCCACACGGAGTTATCCTAGAGTTTGGAATGAGGGGAGGACAATAGGCTGAGGAAGTGGGGAGAGCACAGGAAGGTGAGTGACTGTCCTGTGGGTGTGACTGACTACCAAGGTACACATATGGGATATTCTGGGCTCTCATATATAGCTAGAATGTTCATGCACAGCATACACAGCTACCATTATCCTTTCAGCAGCACAAGCAGAATAAAACACAAGTGATTTTGACACAAGGTCCAATAGCAGAGCAATGTCTCAGATCGTCAGGGAAAAAGTTATAATTTCTGTTCCATAATAATTTCAAAATTCTTTCCAATTAATGCCCGTTATCAGTAAAGGCAAATATAAAAAACAAAAAAGCAAACTCAACAAAACCCAAATCGTTCCTCCGTTACACTCATGCTGTGCCACAGGAGTCTTGATTCAGAGCAGAATTAGCCCCTCTCTGTCTAATAGCTGTTGTGAAAGTGGAATTATTGCACCCTACATAGAACTGGAATTGATGACAAACCTCGCAGTCCTTTGTATTGTTTATTTTTCCTGCTGTAGGAGATCTCTGAAAAGCTTCACTACAGCGCAGGTTAGAAGGTGACTCACTGGGCCAATGGCCAACGAAGGAAATATTGCTTCTCAACAGGTTACATTCCTAAAATTCACCAATTTCAAGCAGTTTCCCCCTCGTATTTTAAAAAATTGGGCTTCTGCTCCAAGGAACTGAAGAACAAGACAAAGAGTCTTCTCTATCATTCTGTAAAAATCACCACTGGCAGAAGATTTTTCACATTTTGTTTAACCCTGAGCTTCTTTTAAATCAAGAAGTCATTCTGGAAAGATCCTGGTTATGACCCAGTTTCGACAAACAGTCCAGCAGCCAGATCTAGGTTGAATGCCAAGGGGGCCATTGTTTTAAGAGTGAAATGACACAGAGCCAGCCGTGACTCATGTCACGCACAGCACCACAGAAGCTGCACAAACAAGTTAACAGCGGGGCAAACAGGTGGTGGCTAAGAGGTGTTGTCATCTGCCTCCTTCAGCAGCACCAAAGACCTGCAGGTAAAGGAGGAGGGGGCACCTACCAGGGTTGCTACAAAGTCGGCTTTACTGCTGCTGCCTTTATGACAACAATATAAAGTAACTCCCACAACACAGTGAAGATAAGCTCTTTAAAGAAAATATAAAAGCATTAGCTTGGCAATTCATCCGAACCTCATCATGCAACGTAGACATTTTTGAAGTTTAACAAAGAAAAGCACATCATTAAAGAATACTGCTCTATCACCATTCTTATGCAAATCCTTTCAGATAGTTGGGTGGAAAATTCCATCTAACACGCAGTGAGAAATAAATGTTGCAGGGTGGAAATTTCAGCTATACCGAGTGCATCTATCACTTGTATAATCCAAACTACTGTATGTGCCCTGACTACAGAATTAGTATTGATCCATTCACCATGTAAACATCAAGTACTTTCTATTATTACTTGAAATAGCATGCTATCACAATTTCTATTTCCTCCCTCTATCTTAAATAGAAGTATTGCACATTAGCTCTTCCCTTCATGTACTTTTTTGCACAGCTATCTAACTACAGTGTTCAAGGCTGTGCTGGGTTTCCTGCAGACATCTGCAGTATTACCATCAAAGCACTTTATTTTCAAGTCATCTCTGACTGAAGGCAATACAACTCTCATTTACACTGAAACCTGTTACTGTGGCTTCTCTTGGTAAAACACACAGAGCCCTTTGTTTCAAGATCTCTGTTGTGAATACCATCGTGAGCAACATCAAGCAGCTTCTCCAAATGTTGCTCACACACCTCTCAGGAGTATCACTAAGATAAGAGTGGACTGCAAGAATCTGAACAGCTATGTTGTCTGAGCACACACAAGTGGAGGGGGAAAAAAAAATAATGATTTCCATCTCATTTTTCTCCACAAAAATAAGCTGCTGTGGCTTAAATGCAACTTTGGGAAGTGCTGGGAGATGCTTAGAAACATAATGTGTTTCACCTGTTAGAACCTCACTTATTCTCTGAGCATGGTGAAAAACGTAAAATGGAAAATTTAAGGGCTTTTTCTCCAGGAAAGCTCTCAAATTTTATACTGAGACTTGGTCCTGAGACTTCAGCAAGACCCCAAGTGTTGAAATGCCAAAGCTCTGACTCAGAGCAGCCCTTACTCAGTGTGAGAGGGGCAGGGAGGAAGGAACAGCAGCCACCCCTTGAGCCTTACAAAAAGCAGCCCCCAGGGAGTGAAGGCAGTGAGGGTGGGACAGTTTGTGCACCAAGGACTAGAGGTGAGCTGAGCTGGTGGTCACCCCGCTAGGAAAGGAGCCCACTGTGGTATCCACTGGGTGGAGAACCCTCTGCAACCACCAGAAAGGATGTGGTGATCCAGAGGGAACTGCCATGGAAATATGCAGCTACCCAGGCTTGGGCTGCAGGGAGTGCCAGAGCCTGGCATGAGTGGCATGGCACTGAGGACAACAGCAGGGTGAGGTGTGGCCAAGGGGATGATTTGCTCTCCTGCTGGCAGAGCTTCAGGAGGAAATAGGAAGGGGAAGAAGTATCAGGGACTCTGAGGAAGAGATTGACTTGGTGGAGCCATTCTCTACCATTCCTGAGGCAAAGGCACCACAAGAGGTGCACCCCTGAGCTGGCTGCACCACAAGAGGATCCCCTATTCTCTCAGCAGCAGGCAGCAGGATGATGCCTTGTAAAGGTTGACCTAGAACAGAGGCTGGATGGAGTTAAAAAATAAAGCAGGGATTTCTTAAAAGGATTTCCTCAGTGGATCCACCTTGGGCAGCACAAGAGCCCAGCCAGGGCTGCACCCAAGATGAACCAAAATGGTCTCAAAATGGACAATTGGTCATGGGGTCTCTCACTTTTGTAAGTTCTGGTCCATCTGCATATTGGGGTTAATTGCCCAGTTGCAGCTTTAGGTTATTAAGTCCCATCCTGCTTGTTTTTCTCTCTTCAGTCCACGCTGTTTGTGCTCTTGGGCCTGAAATTTGGATCCATTGTCCTTGGTCCCCAGGTAGAGAAGGAATTGTTTTGTCTCCTTACTCTGTGAAGAGAGCTCACCATCCCCTCATATGAAGCTCAGAACTACACACTAAAGCAGCACAGAATCTGAAAAATATAAAAGCCAAAACCTGAGGCATCAAGGCAACCTAAACAATGGAGGGGATGGAAGAAGGTATCTTCTCAAGACAGCAGGTGAATCCCCTCACAGCCTCCCTCACCTTCCCAGCTGCACTCATATATCAGGAACAAGGCTCTGGAACTTGAGGCTCAGGAAAACAACAGCCAGGATCTCCATTCAGGTTGGAGGAATCACCAAAGGCAAGCCAGCCTCATCATCCTACACCACCACCCCAGCCAAGAAAAAAAGAAGGGCAGGTGTGTCAGTGCTTCTCTTCTGAGAGGAACACGAGGCCCAAAATGCTGGCCAGCACACTGGGAACTCTGCTGCCTTCCTGGGTAAAGCAAGTCACTAGAAAACTCTCTAGTCTGGTGAGCTCCCCTGGTTATTATCCACTTCTGGTTCTCCAGGTGGGCAGAGATGAATTCCCAGCAAGAAGCCTGAGGGCAATGGAGAGGGACCAAAGGGCCTGGGAGTACAAGTGGTTGTTCTCTAACCTGCCAGGTGTAGGGAAGCATGGGGAAAACAGGAAAATCCTGCCTGTCTCTCAGCCTGGTGTCACTGGCAGGATTTTGGTGCTTTTTGAGCACAGTTCTGTTTACCTGACACGCACTGCTGACAGAGTACACCTGCTCAAAGGGTGTTGAGTCCCCCACCCTCATTCTCGTGGGGAATCTGCTTCTCTGCTCTCTGCCTGCCACCTGTGGTGACAGCACAACCCCACAAAGCATCCACAGGAGGTGAGCTTCTCACCTACCACACAGCCGTGCTGTGGGCCACCAAAATATGCTCACTCTTTTGTCTCCATAAGTGCAAAAATATCATAATCTAATGAAGCACACAATCTGTAAAGCCCAGAGAAGGCATTGTCAGGACTCTTTATTTCCAGGACAACAGTGCATGTGCCAGGTCTTCCCCTCACAAGGCAGTACACTAAAGCCTCCAGCCCCAGAGGTCAGGACAGTGTCTCTTCACTGCAGGTCACCCGATACCACAGCACACCAGAATGTCAGCTGCAATGAAAATTCCAGGAGCTCTGAGCCCAGAAAACATCTGGCCAGTCTCAAACCATGTAGGAGGGATGGCAGACAGCAAAGGCTAGGCAGGCCCGAGGAGGAGGAGGAGAAAGAGGGGGGAGGACTCACGGTCTGTAGGTGTTCATGCACCTCCCATTACAGTCTCATTTCCCTCAGCAGACCTGAAGCCCCTCCCTCAGAGATCCATGTGGGAAACAAAGGAGACAGATGGTAAATGAGAGTGGATCAGGCTGGAGCTGTAATGATTCACACCAGCAGATAAACTGACCACTGCGTGTTGAAGTGCTGGAGGGCAATTTTGCCACCCCCCACCCCCCTCCCACTAAAAAAAGAAGGTAATAAGAAAGCTCTGTTTCTGAGAAAAGCATGCCAGCTTTGGTGCTGGGCATGTTTCTTATTGTTCATAAAACATCATGCTGGTCTGTGGTCCCAAGCAACTGCTGACAGACATCTGCTGAGTGGGATCCTTTGGATATGACTCAAGGAAGAGAGAAGTTTCCCTCCTCAGAAAATCAAATAAACCAGGTGCCTGGGATGCACCAGGGATTATCTGACAAAAACCTAAACAGGAAGACAAAGACTGCCTCCAGGTTCTGTCACACAGAGAACTCAACAGAAGCATTCTTCTTCAGCTCCCACCTTCTCAAAGTGTATCTCAAACCCAACACAAACAAGAGGTCCTCCAGCAGTTTCTCCAGGCCCTGTCTGAGCTCTCCTCCTCTCGGGAATTTCAGATGTAAGCACAAATGCCAGTACTGTGTTCCTTGTCATCCAGACTTAGCTGTGGGGCTGCTACAGCAAGCAGTGACCAAAGTCACTAGGAAGGAGCTGCTGACAGACCCTGAAAACAAAACTGACTGTCCAGCAGTAGCATTCAGGGAGAGGGTAGCTCCACCGCTCTAAAAAAGAGGGTGGAATTGTCATGTGCTTTGAAAATTGCTGGTAAGTGGGCAAATAACTCCCCTTGAGCTACCTGAAAATCTCTGGGGAGGTGATCAGAAATGACTGTGTCAGGAAAACATCATGGAAGGAGCTGGAAATGAAGGGAGGAAAAGCAGAAGGGTAAGGCAGATGCAGGAGGTAAATAAATGCATCATTAACTCAGAAGATCCGAATGGAGCTGCTTTTCACTGGCACCAAGGATATACTGTAGCAAGTCAGCATACATTACCAGCTTGGTCACTCCTTTATCTCTCTCTCACACCTTCCATCTGTAGTTATCAACCCAAGATGTTCTTGAGTATCACCTCTGTCCTTTGCCCTATCTGCTCTTTGCCAGACCATGAGCATTCCTCAGTTCCTCAAGATACATTTCAGTCACCATGAACCTAAGTAGCAGAGACCTCTGGACCATGCCTTGAAATTAGGTTTGTCTGTTTGCTTATTTAAAGCAGTGTTATAAAACATGCTGAAGTGTTCTTTTTTCTTTTTTTTTTTTTTAAGTTAAGCAATGCAAAAAAAGGGGAAACTGTGCTATCAGAATGACTCAATAAGTCTTGCTGTTATTCTCACACAACTGCTAATTATAAGGTCATAAACCAATTTTCCTCCTACTTAGCCTAAAATAGTCAAGTCTTACACATAACCAGGTACATAAGAAGCAAGTAATGCTTTATCACTTTCCTGCCAGCCCATCACCATCAGTATCGGTGGCATGAACCCAGAATACTCCTGAAAAAGATTAGGAGAGGAACACTTGCTAATATGCCAACACTGTTTCCTAACATTATGGCTAGAGAGTTTAAAAAGTAAAAGGCAAAGCTTCTCTCCAGGACACTTAAGAATGTGGTCTAAATGTAACTTAAAGAGAAAAAAAGAGAAACCCAGCAGCCAACTTCCCACCATTACAGCCAGAACCTCCAGCCATCAGAGCAGCCTGCTCGCTTTGCCCCTCAGGAGTGGTGGGGAAATTCACTCATGCATCAGATGAGCCATTCTGGCAGACCAACCCCTAGGAAACCTGGAGCCTGGGCTGTCCCACTCCTTCATATTCCATGCTACAGTGCAACCAGGACATCTAGGTCACCCTAGACAGTGACCTTCACCAGCACAACCAACGACGTGCAAGGCTGGCACGCACCTACTTCTCAAAATACACCTACTTCTGTCAGAACACCTACTCCTCAAAGCCAAAGCACCTTCTGCATTCCCTACATTGGTCTCCCAGATGAGTGCACTGGCCACTACCCTGCTGAATAAAAGGATCTGAACTGCAGCAGAGCAACATCCCGCTCCAGCTACTGTGCTGACTTCAAAGGGTGCTTTCTGTTTGCTCACTTCAAAGCAACCACAAGCATTTCTTCTTGGGTAGAGGGTTTTCAAAGTGCTTGAGTCCACCACCAGCACTCCAGAGAGTAGGAGAGATTGCAACAACCTCCTGCATTTGCAGGTTTCCAGAGGGGTGCCTTTAGGATGGTCCTCCTTCAGCATCCAACTTCCTCAGGGTGCCCATTCCTTGTAACGTGCTGGAACCAAGAGGTCTGCCTGCAGGCCCTGAATCAGAGCAGTCAGACACACAGAAGCTCATTAATTTTGCCACGAAATTTAAAGCAGCCCTTGCTTTCTCTGTTGGTTTCCTCCCTGGTTCAAATCCCTGCTCAGATCCTGCTTCATCTGGTACTCAGGTGCAGAGTGCAGGGTGCTGATAGGAAACAGTCACTCTTCTCTTTGGCTTTAATTGTGTTGGCACCCTCAGCTGTGCTCACCCCTCCCTTCTTCTGCCAGCTCCATGCACAGATCTCTGCATCTGAGCTCCGCAGATGTGAGCTCCAGATGCACAGCCATCCCACTAGCAAAATGCAGTTCAGCCCCACCAATCACCCCGCCCTTCTTGATCACTACTGCAATGTCAATTAGAGTGAATTTTCTGTAGGGGTAGTTTCTGTCATGCAGGCGTTTTGTGCATGTGTATCTTCACAAAGACTTCCCTCAGGGAAACCTCCATGAGATTTTTCAGGATGTGGAGCCTGCATCTGCTCTAAGAACCAGGAGGAAGTGTAGAGGCAATGAGTTTGGGAGCTCCTTTCCCTGCACCAGGACTGAGGCACGTACACAGGTCAGTTTATTTGGCACAAGTCAGAGAGAATCTGCAAAACTTTAATAGCCCAAGCTCTGGAACCTGAATAACAGACCTCCATTAGGAACTGGAGTCCAAACCCTCAAAGGTATCCAGGTCCCTGAGTTCCTTTGGATTCAGCACCATTGATTATCTGGGCCTGACCTACAAAACTGCCAAAGCAAAGCCAGACTCCTGACTGTTTTCTCCATGGAATTCATTGAGTGTCCAGAACCAGCTTCCACAGAAGCATGGCAGTAGATGGTCTTTAAGAACCCTACAAGAAACTACAAGGGGGGGCCACTTGAGCAGCATCATTTTCTTTCTGTGTAGCAGAAACACAAGTTTTTTTTCATTGCTGCCTATGCTGCTGTCTAAATGAATCCCACGTAGACAGTTAGTTGGATCCTATGAAACAAGAAGGCTACACTTGGCACCTGCTGTGTTACAGATTGTGCCTGTGAAATTGAATTTACAAGGACGAGACCAGAGAGAATGGCAAAAAACAAGGAGCTGTTGAGAATGATGTATTTGCCTGAACTATATTAATAGTTTGTCATTAAGGATAAGTAAGACTGCCATGCACTTAGCACTGAAGATCTCCTTCCATAAGTCTTCAGTGTGGGACCTTAGATATTTACATCAGCTTTTTGGAGGAGTAACTGTACCCTACATTGCCAATGCATGAGAAACAAAACCCATCTGTCTTGCAAGTACTACTGTTGTATATGTTTTTATTAGACAATGCCATTGAAAAGGTTGCACTGTGGGTGACAGGTGGCATTTCCCATGTAACTTCCCTCTGCAGAACTGAAACCCAGCCACGTTGCTAATTCACAGATTTAAAAACACCACATCCCTAAACAAAGGAATTATGGAGACTGCCAGACAGCTGCCCAATGTTTGGGCTTGTCTGGTGAGAGCAGAGGAGAAATCTCAGAAGGCCAAAGCTGTTCACTTGGTTATCTGTTAGCAGTGGAAGAACTCTGGTGCAACCCAGCAAGAACACCGCTCCAGGGATGCTCAGTGTGTGTGTGCATGTGTGTAACATACATGGAAAAAAAAAACAGTGTTTGTGCGAGAAATTTCTTCCCAGGTTGCTCATGTAAATCAGCCCAACGTCCCTGACACAGTCGAAAACATTTCAAAAACTGCTGAACTAAAATATAGGATCATAGAATCATAAAATATCCTGAGCTTGAAGGGACCCACAAGGACCATCAAGTCCAATTCCTGCCCCTGCACAGGACAGCCCCGAGTCACACCATGTTCCTCAGAGTGGTGTCCAAATGCTGCTTCAACGCTGGCAGGTTTGGTGCCATGACCACTGCCCTGGGGAGCCTGTTCCAGTGGCCAAACACCCTCTGGGGGAGCATCCTTCTCCTAACAGCCAACCTATACCCTTCCTGACACAACTTCAGGCCATTTCCTGGTCACCACAGAGCAGAGATCAGCGCCTGCCCCTCCTCTTCCCCTCATGAGGAAGCTGCAGAGCTGCAGTGAGGCCTCCCCTCACTCTCCTCCATCTCAACACACCAAGTGCCCTCACCTGCTCCTCACGCAGCTTCCCCTCAAGGCCCTGCACCATCCCCATGGCCTCCTCTGCACACTGTCTGACAGTTTAATGCCTTTTTTATGTTGTGATGCCAGAACTGCACACAATATTCCAGGTGAGGCTGCCCCGGCCCAGAGCAGAGCTGGACAATCCCTCCCTGGCCCGGCCGGCCATGCTGGGCCTGGTGCCCTCAGGACAGGGATGTCCCTCCTGGCTCCAGGGCACTGCTGCCTCATGTCCACCTGGCCATTGACCAGGAGCTCCAGGTCCCTTCCCATGGCACCATCTCCAACATCTCATTCTTTAGTCTGTCCGTGCATCCAGGGTTACCCCATCCCAGGGCAGACTCCAGCACTTTCTCTTGTTACACTTCCCATGGCTGGTGATTATCCACCCCTCCCATTTGTCAAGGTCTCTCTGCAGTCCCTCCCTACTTTTGAGACATTCAACAGCTCCTCCCAACTTACTATTGGCAACCTTGCCCACTATCCCTTCTAGTCCTGCATCCAGGTAATTTTTGAGGATGTTGTGGAGCACAGGGCCAGGAACAGAGCCCTGCAGAGCCCCACCAGCGACAGGTCCCCAGTCTGATGTCACCCCAGTCACCATAACCCTTGGTGCCTGATCTCTGAGCCATTAATCATCCATCACATTATGTGGGATGAATATTTTGTCCAGAAGGATCCTGGGAAAAACAGTATGGAAAGCTCTGCTAAAGTCCAAAAAGATTCTATCAACTGTCTTCCCTTGATCAACCAGGTGAGTTACGTTGCTGTAAAAGGATGTCAGGTTTGGCAAGCAGGACTTTCACCTCATAAACCTGAGCTGGTTGTGACCAGTGTGTCGTCCAGGTGTTTTTCAATACCTCCCAAAATAATCTTCTCCATAATTTTACTAGTCACTGACGTGAGACTGACAGGCCTGTTGTTTGCAGGGTCATCCTTCTTGCCCTTCTTGAAAATTAGGACATTCCAGTCAACTGGTACTTTTCCAGATTCTCAAGAACACTCAAAAATCATCAAGAGAGGCTTTGCCATGATATCAGCAGCTCAATGACTATGTTTTAATTAATTCCATCAGGCTCCATAGACTCACAGGGATCCAGCTGAAGCAGCACATCCTATAGAAGTTCAGGAACAACTGGGAGTTGATAATTCTCATATCCACGGTGCTCCAGCTCAGGTCCCTGGGACCCCTTAACCTCTCATCTGCACTGAAGATGGAAGAGAAGAAAGCACTGAACACCTCTCCTTTTTCTGAGGTGACTATCCTCATCAATGGACTTAGGCTATTTCTGGACCGCCTTTTGCTATTAACCTACTTAATAAAACCTCTTTTTATTGTGCCCCACAGTTCTGGCCAACTCCAACTAGGCTTTGGCTCAACAAATTTTCTCCCTACAGTGGCAAGCAGCATCTCTGTATTCCTCCAGTGTCATCCAACCTTACTCCCACTGGGGAAATGCTTTCTTTTGTGGTTGAAGCTTCCAAAAAAGATCCTTGCTTAGTCAAGCTGACCTTCTGACTCATCTGCTTGACTTATGGCACTCTGGAACTGTCTGCTCCTGTGCTCCTGGGAGGTGGTGCATGGAAAATGGCCAGCACTGATGGACCCCAGCACCTTCAAAAGTGTTTTCCCAGAGGACCTTACTCAGTAGTTCCCTGATCAGCCTGATCAGATGTCTGCTCTTCTCATGTCTAGGGCTGAAGTTTTGCTGGCACTTTTCCTCACCTCAACAAAGATTTTAAGATGTATTTGACACATAGCATCTTGCAATGCTGCATGGAGCACCGACCAGCTTGATGGAGAAGCACCAGTGCTTGGAATCACGAGGTGACACTGGAAGCACCTTAGTGTAAGGAAATCAAATCTAAGCTTAGATGAAAAGAAAACAAGACACAATCATCAGAATGCAAAGAACAAGGGGGCAGTCAAAATTCAGATTTCGTTAGGTGAGCCTCAACCCAGGAAGCCACAGGACTGTTGCAGGTGGGTTTCTCCAACCATTGAAGTGCTACAGGCTAGGCAGAAAGTGGCTGGAAAGTGTCTCAGTGGAAGATGAACTGGGAGTGCTGGTCAACAGTGGCTGAACATGAGCCCAGGTGTGTCCAGGTGGCCAATAAAGCCAATAAAGCACCTGGGCTGACCCAGCCATGGTGTGGCAGCAGGAACAGGGCAGTGACCATCCCTGTGCTGGCCCTGCTGAGCCCACACCTTGAGTCCTATGTCCAGTTCTGGGTCACTCACTTCAGGAAAGATGATGAGGTGCTGGAGCAAGTCCAGAGAAAGGCAATGGAGCCAGGGAAGGGTGGAAGTCTGATAAGGAGCAGCTGAGGGAGCTCGAGAGGCTCAGATGCCTCTCACTCTCCACAATTCCCTGACAGGAGGGGGCACCCAGGTGGGGATCCGGCTCTGCTCCCAGGGAACAAGGGTCAGGATGAGAGAACAAATCCTCAAGTTGCACCAGGGGAGGTTTTAGTTGGACATCAGGAAGAATTCTTCACGGAACAGGTGACTGGACATTGGACTGGGCTGCCCAGGTGGAGTCACTGTCCCTGGAGGTGTTTAAGGAAAGACTGGAATGCACTCGGTGCTGCGGTCTGGGTGACAAGGTGGGGATCAGTCACAGGTCGCACTCGATGGTCTCAGAGCTGTTTTCCAGCCTGGCTGACGCTGTGATTCCGTGGTGAACCCGCTGTTCCCCGCTCCCGCAGCACATGCCCGGAGCACGGCGGTGCCGGGCGGGGGAGGAGCGGCACCGGGTCCCGCTTGGCATCGGGGGCCAGGAGCGGGAGATGGCGCGGGAGCGGAGCCAGGAGAGGGAGATGGATCGGGAGCGGAGCCGGGAGCGGGATCAGGAGCGGGAGTGGGAGCGGAGCCGAGAGTGGGGTCAGGAGTGGGAACGGCAGCGGGAGAGGGATTAGCAGCGGGAGGCGGGAGTGGGAGCGGGTCCGGGAGCGGGAGAGAAATCAGGAGCGGGTCCGGGAGCGGGTCCAGGAGGGGGAGCGGCATCAGGAGCGGATCCGGGGTCGGGAGTGGGATCAGGAGCGGGAGCGGGGCCAGGAGGGGGAGCGGGATCAGGAGCGGGATCAGGAACAGCATCGGGAGCGGGATCAGGAGCGGGGCCGGGAGCGGGTCCGGGAGCAGGATCAGGAGCAGGTCCAGGAGCGGGAGCGGNCAGTGATGTTGGAAAAGGCCTCCGAGCGCGCCGAGCGCAGCCGGTGACCGGGCACTGAGTGCCACATCCCGCCGCTCCTTGAGCACTTCCAGGTGACTCCGCCACCTCCCTGGCAGCCCGTTCCAGTGTCGAGCAACCTTTTCTATGAAAAAATTCTTCCTAATTCCCTGGTGCAGCTTGAAGCTTTGTCATCTCATCCTGTTCCCTGGGAGCAGAGCCCGATCCCCCGTGGCTCTCCCCCCCGGTCAGGGAGTTGTGCAGAGCCACAAGGTCCCCCCTGAGCCTCCTTTTCTCAAGGTTGAGGCCAGCCTGCTCCACCAGATTTGTGCTCCAGACCCTTCCCCAGTTCCGTTTCCTTCTCTGGAGTCACTCCAGCCCCTCGGTGTCCATTTGAATTGAGGGACCCAGACCTGGACACAGCACTTGAAGTGTGGCCTCAGCAGCCCTGAGGAGGAAGAATCACTTCCCTGGTCCTCCTGGCCACACTATTTCTGACACAGAACACTGAAAATCTCTTCAGGTGTTCTCAACCTCCTTCTCCTGTGGCCCTCAGGCACCACCTGAGGGAGCATCCTGGCCCCAGAAACAGCCAGGACACATCCCCTCCACCCCAGCTGCCACCCCTGGGGTCTCCCCTTTGTTCCCATCCCCAAACTTCAGACCCAAGCTGTGTTCTCCATCTCTGTGGCAGCCCAGCCAGACTGAGCTTTCACGTGTGATGGGCTTCCCATTTTTCCAACCTGCCTCTTCTCACATCAAAAATCACAGAATTGAAGAAGTGTAAGTGTTGGAAGGGACCTGTGGAGATCACCCAGTCCAACATCCTTTGCCAAGGCAGGGTCACCTGGAACAGGTGACACAGGAACATGTCCAGGAGTGGGGTTGGAATCTCTCCAGAGAGAGAGACTCCATGACCCCCTTGGACCTCCTGTTCCAGTACTCTGCCACCCTCAGTGAAAACTTCTTCTTCATCTTGAGCTGGTTTAATTTATGGCCGTTGCTCCTTGTCCTGGAAATCAAAAGCAGTCTGGGACCATCCTCTTGGCACTCACCTTGGAGATATTTATCTGCACAAATGACATCCCCTCTCAGTCTTCTCCAGACTAAACAGGCCCAGCTCCCTCAGACCCTGAACCATCTTCATGGGCCTCCATTAGACCTTCCCCAGCAGCTCATTTCCCTTGTCCTGATGAGCCCAGAACTGGACACAGTACTCTGGTCCCTGTGCTCTGTCAGCCCAATTTAGCCCAATTATCCAAAAGAATGTGTGCAGTGCCATGCAGGCAGGTGATCAAAATGTTTGCAGCTTTTCTGCTCTGCCCAGGATAGCTTCACACATGGAGTCCTTCATTCCAGTCCAGAATTCCAGAACATTCCAGCCTGGGTCCAGAGGCCAAGTGGCACCAGCTGAACGCCAGGACTCTGGTTTGATTTGGTTTGGGTGTGTTTTTTGTATGTGTCTGTCTTCCAGAAGCAACTGCTCTGAGCTTCAGAATCATTACAAGCCCTGAAGCCATCTATGGGCACAAGAAGATTTTGTGGCAGATCATTCGCCATCCACAAAAGAGGTTTTTTGGCGGGGAGGAGAGTGTGCAAAATTCAACAAAACAAATTATGTAAAATGAAGCTACAGTAGACAGCGTGGGAGATTTAGCCAAGTAGGTTATTTCCCACTAGCTCTATTGCCAATTGTTATAGGAATTTAAACAAAATCAGTTTTTTTAGATTTAATCCAGAACCATTGAAGAAATAGAGAATTGACAGAGAAGCATCAGTGCTCCAGAGTCTCACTTAAATCAGGACAACACTTGCATCCATCAACTATCAGCTGTCCTGTTAGAGCATATCAAGAGATAATGGGGAAGTAGTTTCTGATAGTATCCATCTTTTTGAGCTATTTATCCCATTGTTTCTTTACACAGTTCTGTACCCTGCCATGAAACACCTTGGTGCAAATTTACAAAGATTTATGTAAACAGCTCTGTCACGTCACCACTTGCACTGAGGAGCTGATAAACCACCTGTACCTGATCCCCCTCTGGGCACGGCAGGACAGATGGGTCCCTTTGATGCTCAGTTCCAGGTGATTACCTAAGGACAGCAGCAGCACAGGCAAGACATTCCAGTATTGTCCTCCATCTTCCATGTCCTCCAAGATTTCTGGTGGAGGTACAGCCAGCAGCCACTATAAAAAACAAGAATTTGTCAAGAGGCTTGTTGCGGCTCGAGAATAAAATTGTAAGTGCATGAAAGTACTGCACCAGGTACATGCAGATTTGTATCTTTTGAATTTTTACAGCATGTGTTCTGGAAAAAACAGGACTGAAAAAGGCCCCCTCAGTTCTTACACAGAGTCTATTATTAAGGTAGATAATTGTGTCTTATGGGTCCCTTCATAAACATTTCAAGCTCCACCTTAAACTGAGTTAATTTTCTCAGACTTATCATTTACATGGGTGAAGTGTGACCAAGCTACAAAAGTGTGAATGTTGATTTTTTATTACAGGGAAAGCATAGAGAAAAGTGAATGAAAATTAATATTTTAAAACCAGACAACCTAATTAAAGTAATTCTGGCAGCACCTTTTTAAACTTCTTTTGAACAATAACCCAGCCTGTTAGCAGACCCCCCACAAGATCATGCTAGTAACCTACTGCAGGATTGATCTGGACATCAGGTTGCCTGTAAACTCTTCTTGGCTTCACCACTGGTTAGGGTACATGATGCTAGAAGGAATCCTGCCACTAATTCCAGTAAATTTGATATCCATGCAGTTCTGAGAAACACTGAAAAAAACCAGAGTACATGTGTGGACTACAGCAGTCACCAGGGGTTCATTAAACTTGATGCTTAGAAGGCCATGGGTAAGAAGCATTGTGCATGCAGCCCATCTGCATTTCCAGTGCACTGTAATTCCTAAAAAATCAAATGTCACATCTGTGGATATACTGAAGTGACTACCTTCCATTTGTCAGCCAGTTAGCAGGAGTTTCAAAAGTGACTTGGAGGCAGGTAGATATTCATATCCCCAGGGCACTGCTGGAAAAGGAGCTTCAGCGTGCACAAAGTCCCCTTGGCTTCTGCTCTGCTAACTGAAGGACACATGTCAGAGCCATCAGCAGAAGAGCAAATACTGATGGAGAAGCCAAAGTCTCAGATTTCCCAGGGAGACCTTCCTAGAGGAGCTCATTACTCATGGCAGTGATGGTTTTAAGTGATTTTAAGCTGACTGAAGCCACCAGTGGGGCAGGGTCAGAGATGTGCTACGAAGAATAGAGAGATGGTAGGCAAAGGCAGGGTGGGAAAAAAGCACATGAATGCAACAGTGGGTGTAAATGCTCTTAGAAAGTCCTAACAAGGGCATATTTTAAACATTTCAGTTTCATATTTTTCCATACAAGTCTTGGTTAGGCAAACAAGTCTAAAACCCTGTACCAAACCACCACTACTCACCACGTCAAGTACACACTTCTGTGCACAAAGGAAAAAGGATATCTGATTCCTATTGCCTGGGAAGCACTGTCAGCATCGTGCAGAGTTCAGCCAAGTTTGTGGCAGACCTTGCAGCCCAGCAGAATGCCAAAATATATGACCTAATGGGCTTTGCACTGCAGATGATCTCACCCTTTATTTGGTGATGAATACTTGCCATAAAGTATTTGCCGAGACAAAGAGAATAAAGCAAGAGTGGTATTCATGCTGTTTGCCAAGAAAAATACCAGGATATTTGTTTATGTCATTTGCCAAAAATGCCAGGTATCACAATAAACAGGCATTAGGTCAAATTTGTCAATTACTGACACCACCTACCCAGCTGACTGCAGCTGAAACCATCATTTGGTCCTCTATTTTAAATAATTCAGGGATTGCAGGGCTTTGGCTTTTGAGTCAAATACTTATTGCACACAAGTATATTATACATTGCACCTACACACTTTGCTCTTGCAGCATACAACACAAAAAACCATTTCAAAGGGAGCAGAACCAAAGCCTCCTCTAATTTAAGTTAGCAAGAAAGGATCACCACTACCTGAAGAGAGTGTGTTCATGAGCACATGCAATTCAAAGCGATGAAAGAGCAATAGAAGGTCACTTTCACCCTTCCACCCTTCTCTGTTTTCTCTGGGATCACCCAGACCTGTCAGCTGAATTAGAACTGAGTCTTGTAATGCATTGTAATGCAGACATATTTCAAGTTTGTTGATTTACCTTTTTTTTTTTCCCAAAATGAGAAGAAGCATGATTTTAAAACAAAAAAAACCCCCTCTAACTTGAAAAACGGTAGTTCAGGAAAATTTGTACAACCTAATGCAAGCTTAAATATTTTTCTCCTTTTTACCTTTTTTATTTTAAAAAGTCTTAAAGGAATCAATATTTCTGACAATTTCTGAGCAATCTTGTACATCGACTGAGATTTTGTGGCTGGACATTGCCTCCAAAGAGCTTCAAGATGAAATGCTACCCTACTTTTAGGAAAGATGTTTTAACATCCCAGCCCAGACTGTGGAATTGAAAATTACAAGGAGCAGGAGGAACAGGTAATGGTAAAAATCATAAGACCAATGCATTTCAAATTAAGTCTGGTAAAATATGAAACAGTGAAGGTGAAATACCATTTGAGATAGAAAAGCAGGAGGAAATGAGAGAAAACCTGAATAGGCAATGAAATAATCACATCTGACACACAGCTGTGTGCTGTTGAGGGTGAAATGGTTCAAAGGATCATAGTTGGGCAGTAATGATCTAAGGTTCACTTCTGCTAAAGTCAGTGAAGACATTGCTGCTGACTTTACCAAGATAAGGATTAGACAGCTCACAGTTTGAAGGCCAAGTGCCAGACATCTTTAAACTGATAACCTCGGAAAAAGATCCCTTGTCCATTTAAATCATCTTGAATTCAAGGACTTTGGATTAATTTTGCCAGCCTGCTCCAGCTGGGATGCAGTCAGCAGTGGATAAAATGACCATGGGAAAGTGTGTTGTAGGGAAAGAAATTCATGATGGAACACAGTTTTATTTGTACTTAGTTGAATATTTCTTACTGGTGCTGAGTATTATTTTCTCATACTGCAAATACTGTTGTGAACAATGAGGAAAAAGAACACTTGATCTGGTCATAAAGGCTGCTGAATTTCATATCAAAAAGAGCTTCAAGAGAAGCTCTGGACTCCAGATGAGCACTGTATGTGTGTGAGAAAGAATCCATTGTGTCCACTGAAGATCTGATCCTGAATTTAATCAGTTTCTCTTTGCAGCTGTGTACCTTAAACACAGCACATACCTTTGCCATCAGGCTGTCCTTTCCATCATGAACAACTCAGGCTTCCCTTGAACAAAATATTTGACCTTCAAGTCCTAAAATCCATTCCTCTCCCAGTTTCTTGTCATACATTTCCCAATGTTCATAAGCTATAAGTAGAGATAGATGAAGAGGAAAATAAAGACACTCATTCCCTTGAACCTTTTTGGCCAGAAGAATTTTGCTGCAGGAAGCAATGGAAGCATGATAACTATTTTGCTTTTAAAAACATTTGAGTTGCTCCACCTAAGCAAGGCCAGCTGATGTGTAAGGCAGTCAGCTATTTCAGTACTGCCATGGAGTTGGCCAAGGAGTTGCTGAAATACTGATTCCTTTTGACAGGAGCCCTGTAAGTTAACTCCAGACAATTACCTCTGGAACTTCCCAAAAGACATACTTCAGCCATGGCAAATTTTATATACGTCCAGGAAGACACAGAGAAGGTGACTGTTTATTGTATAATGTTGCCAGCTTCAGGGATGCCCAGTGGTTACTGGAGACAGGCCATTTTCAGACCCAGACACTCACGGTCAGGAGGAGACTTGTGTTCAAAATGTGCTGTGGGGGATGGTTCCAAAGGCTCAATGCTTGCCCTGTAAAACATCTCTGATCTCTGGCTATGCTGCAAATAGTTCTGATAGTGCAGATTTCTATCCTCCACCTAATTTCAGTGAAAAAACCAGAACTTCTCCCTGCATACATGACTAGAGACAGGTTAACTGTGTTTCAATTAGCAAAGCTGCTACGTGAAAGATGAATTGTAATTGGAAGGAAACTTAAATTATATGTGATTTACAGGTAATTTAAATTATCTGAGTCTCAATTCTAATGCAAACCTCTTCTTTGGAAGCAGGAGTTAAACAAACATGCAGATCAACTGCTAGATCTATATTACTGTTGATGGTTTTCAGCTTAACTATTTTGTACTTATATAACAACCTAAATGCAGGAGGTGAAATACAAGGCTTTTGTTCCTCAAAAAAAAGACCTGCATGATGTTTGGTCATCATATTTTCCTACCTTTGGAAAAGAAAAGAATAATATGTCAGCTTTTGGACTGGGTCATCAGCCAGTTGGACTAGCACAAATCCTTCAAAGCAAATACTGTTTATTTGTTTTGGAAAATGAATTAAAAATTACTATGTACTTTCACCAATGCAATGTATTAATAGATCCCATGGCCATTTCAGACAGGTCAAAAAGCACTTTTTGGTTGGTGTGCTTCAGCAGCACAAGGGCTGCTGCACACAGACGTTATTGGGGCAAAACCTACAGGGATGTAGACCCTGTACACAGGGATGTGTGAGGTACAGACCTCACACTCTGCCTTAAACCTGGAATACTTCCCAAGATTTAGAGTGAGGGTTCCCTTGCTCTGTGAACAGCCACCACCACCTGTTTGCAATGCCTTTTGCCACTGCTATGTGGACAGACAAGTTAAAAGGCTGAACCAAGCCCTCAGCTTCCAGGGCTGACAGGGATACCTTGATGCTGCTCAGAGTATATTGCTTCTGCCCATATGCCAAGTTTGGAAATGACTGGACCAACACCTTTGTTTTCAGAGCCCTGGGAACATCCTAGGAAAACCCTAGATGGTGGCAGAAAACACAGTAATAAGGCAGAACAGGTGAGAATCTAGAAACAGTCCAAAACATTACATTTTTTTCTATTATATTTTGAAATATGAAAGTTAAAAGTCATCATCCAAGGCTGTCTGTGCAGAGCACAGAGATGCAGAACTCACAAGGAGAAACACTGTCAGGAACCAGGAGCCAAGAGTCTTCTTCCCATTGAGGCATCAGGGTGCTGGGACTACCAGAACTACAGAGAGAAGAATGGAGATTGCTCCCCAAAATTGAAAACAGCAGCTCAGTGGTGTTCTCCACCACCCCAAGCTCAGCATTTCCCCTCACAGGCCTTACACAGTTAATGTGTATGACCTGTTGTGCCTCTCAGCAAAATCTGCTACACCTTGGCATTCATAACTTCAGCTCCTCAGGAATGCTGTGAATGCCCCAGTGTGGAAGTGAGCTTTGGAAGACAAGTGTTGGTCACTCCAGGTGGAGTACTGCTCCATGGATAACACTTCCCACACTCTGGGAAGTGTAACACTGGTCCACACTGCCCTAATTATGGATTACAAGTGCTGGTGTGCTGATGTAACACCTTCCACGTTGGGTAATTGACTCACTCTTGGGTCTCTTTCATCAGGATCTTGACCACAGCACACAAAACCTATATGCTCCTACTCTACACAGTGATAATCAGGTTTACATCTGTCTCAGTCAACATCAAGATGAACCCTCCCTTCTTAAACAATGTGTGTAATTCCCTTTGTGCCTTTGTTTCATCTTTTGCAGGGTGAGACTCTTGCCTGCCACCCAACAGTTCTACCTTGTTAGAGCTACCAAGACTGAGCGTCTCACAGGCAAAGTAATTTCATTCTTTTCAAAACAATTACAACATTGTTACTTTGTAATGTGAATGTCAAAGGAGATAAGAGAAAATAACCATGGGAAGGTGGAAAAAACAATTTAATTCAGGAGGCAATTAAATATCTACTAGTCATAATGTGGACAAAGGGTTTGCCGTGACTCAACAAGTGATAGCTCATCAGCTCAAACACATTTAACTAGGAAGGTGCACATAAAAAACCAGAGGAGGTTAGTTTAATCTATTTTTTTTTTTTTTTGTTAGGGACTATTTTGGATAATGGCAGTGAGCAGAGAGAAAGGGTAAAATGAGAACAGTTGTATATATTGATGGAAGTAGCATAGCTTTATTACAAACAGAGAAAATATAAAGAATGCACATCCCTTACAAAGAGGAATGCTTTCTAAAGAACTCTTAGGTCTGTGGCTTTGGTCCATGCCAGTGGGAATTGTGAATGCAATTTCCCACTTGAAATGCTTCTTCTCTCTCCAAACCCTGTGAGCATCACGACATTCCCAATAAAATGTAGCCAGGAATTACTATGGCAAGCACACCCACAGAGGCTTGTAAACACATGTTGGAAAAGCCCTGACTAGAGTACTTACAAGACAGAATGCAACCACTCAAAGAAGATTTCATGGCTGAGGAAATAAAGGCTTTAAAATGTGCCCAAACATCATGTACAGAAGAGCCTGTAATGGCTCTGCAGGACTGTTCCTCCACTTGCCCAAACTGTTTCTAAAAGCAGAGGCACAGGCAGACCCAGAACCCAGCACCTCTTCCCACCTGATGGTGAGCCAAGGACACGCAGTCCTGCAGACAGTGTGCTCTGTGCTGGATCTCCAGGCCAAGATTATCACAGCAGCTTTGGAAATTTGCACACCCAAGGGGAATGAAATATTAAATGTGTCCAGAATCTTTCCAAGCATCCTCTGTTAAGTGCTGAGGCCAAAGCTTTAAATGAGCATAGATGGATCTAGAGCTGTCAATGCACTGCCAGTGATTGAACACAGAGAGCTGGAAACAGGATCTGCATTTTCCAATTTTGCTACTTAAAGTACACCTTAAATGATTTTGGGGCACATGGGGACATTATTTTTGCTAGGGGAATGCCACCATGGTTGGTAATGGTAATTCAGACTTTCTCACAGTTGATCTGTAATTAATTTGGCCAAGAGTTCTGGCAGATGGCAGAACTGTTCACATCAAGCTCTACAGACAGCAGCAGCATTCAGGCCATTTCACAGGTGATCTTGGAGTGCCTGATCCCCCCTCTTTGTGCTGAACTGTCCTGCATTTATTGGCTGTGAAAACATCTGCACACCCACCTGTCAGTCACAATAATGCAAGGCAAAGTAACCCCAAGCAAGAAAAGAAGAGGTTTTTACTCTTTCAGAATCTTTTAGGTTGGAAAAAGACCTTTAAGATCATCAGGTCAACCTTCACAGATTTGGTAAACATTACAAGACAAACGTAACAAAAGGTAAAGTGCTCTAAATTAGATCCCAGAGAGCAGTGCAGAGTGACCCATGGCTTTTCACTGTCCATATCCAGGCCAACCTTGTGTTCAGCTAATGCTAAACACAGCTCCCAGCCATGATTCCAAGGAAGACCTGCACCAAGTTTTACAGCTTTTCCTATCTCACAAGTCACAGCCCTGAGAACCATCAGGCAATACCCGTAAGTGGGGCACCAAGGACCAAAGAATAAGAAAATTTCTCTGCTGGTGTTCCTCCTGGTTGCTGAAGCAGATTAGCACTGCACCCGTGCCTGTTTCAACACTTCCTGTATTGCTATTTTTTTCAAGAGTGTTTGTGTTTCCATAACACCGAGCACAAGCCAGATAAAGTTGCTTTCCCCACTTGCTTGAGATGCTCTGTTCTTACAAAATGATGAGCTCAATAGCATAAGTTCCTACATTTTTTTTTTTAAATCAATACCCTCTCCCTATTATTAGTACTTATGTGATAGGCTTAAATAGGTATTTTTAGCACCAGTTTAACATTGGAAGGGGAAAAGGATGTGACTGTAAGTAAGACTAAACCACTCCTTTTTTTTTTTCAAACTGAAGCTTTTTGAGGCTCTTCAACAGGAGAACAATATTTATTTTAATGTGGCTGACATCAGAAAATAACAAAGCCTCTTTTATGATCAGATTATAGAAGTAAAACTCTTCTCTTCAACCTAAACAGCAAAACAAGTCATCATTAGCACAGGACCACAACCTGATAGATAAGAATTTCTCCCCACCATCCAAGCTTTCAAAACCCTGTATCATCACAGAAAATTTCCATACTGTAATATGATGAATCATAAAGAAAAATTTTGTCCTGGGGGAAAAAAAGTAGATGCTTTTTACACACAGCAGATATTTGCTGAAACTTTTCATTAAACTCAAAGTCTGCTTTCTGACTGAGATGACAGCTTCCAAGAAAATTTTCTGTCAATACCTAAGCAAATGATTGAAAGCAACTGAGGAAACTACTTTTTTCCAAAAACTCATTCATTTTAGTGTTTGACCATTTCCCCATGATGCATCAAAAAAGTTTCTCATAAATAATAATACTTCTAATTAAAATAAAGGGAAAAATATTTTTCATCCCTGAAAAATAATTTTTTTTAAACAAAATAGCTTTATTTGCTTTCTCTGCTTCCCAGACTTAAAACCAAGATAGTATTCTAGGAGAAATATGTTTTCTTGCAGTCAAACCCATTTTCAGCTGGAAGAAAGCCCTCAGAAAAAGCAGTTGTGCTTAACACTAGTAATTAATGCATCTAAAATACCCTTTCATATGGGCTCCTGAAAGCATTCTACAAATAATGAAGTGCACAGAGGCAAGAGAAGGACTTCTGTTTAATAAGACAGAACACACTGACAAAACAAGTGCCCACCTCTCAGAAGCAAATACAAACACTGCTGCTACAACACAGCCATGAGTCCAAGGGCCTCTCCAGCCCAGGAACCTTTTGTTTTCCTGGTAAGGAAGATGCTACAGTCATGGAAGTTGGGTTTTATAGGGTGAAGCCAATCCTTTGTGCTCCAGATGTGCTGATCCCTGTAATTTCCCCAAAAAAACTCTCAGCACCTTTCCCTGGGGGACAGGGTCTACCAAGAGAATATTGGAGAACAGGTCAATGTACTCATATGGCCACAAACTAGAAGAGAAGTTGTTCCACTCAACACGAGGAGTAATTTCTTTCCATTGAGGGTGGCAGAGCACTGGGACAGTTTGCCAGGGAGGGTGTGGAGTCTCCCTCTCTGGAGAAATTCCAACCCTACCTGCTCCAGGTGACCCTGCTTTGGGAGGGGGTTGGACTGGGTGATGTACAGAGTTCCCTTCCAGCCCCAGCCATTCTATGATGCTCTAAAAACACTCTCCCACAATCTGACAAAACTCTGTGAGGCCTGCCTGAGTCACAACTGGTATCTAACTGCTTTCCATTTCTAGCACTTCTCCTGCAGGCAATGAGTTCCACAGCTTAATTATACATTGTGCAACTTAAATGGCTTTTCTTTGTTTGCTTGTTTGATTGTTTGTTTGTTTGCTCAGAGTCCATTACTTGCCAGTTCCAGCTGAAATTGCTGTACTGTGCAAAAATCATCCCACATGCATCAGGGCCAAGTTGATTTTACAGACTTTGTGATGGGCAGTGTTCTCCCCTCCTGCTAGTCTTGCACCAGCAGTCGACCTACAGAGTCAGTCACTCTCTGACAAAGCCAACCCATAACTTGTATCAGTTTTCTTGTTCTTTCCTTTCAGAACAGAGAAGATCTAGTAGGTTCACTGATCTGATGGCCCTGGATGAGCAGTAAGAAGCCCACACTAGGGGTAGTTAAATTCTGTGTTGCCTGACATGACTACTTTACTGCATACCTAGAAGCTAGAATGCAATTTACCGGGAATGTAATTTTCAATGCCTATTTTTTTTTCTTTTTTCTGGCATTAGTGAAGTGCTCAGACCCCACTCTTCTTCACATCGTTTCACCCCGGGTAAAAAAAAAAAAAAAAAAAAAAAAAAAAAATTAAAAAATCAGCACTGTTTAAAGGTATCACAAACACATTCTCATTAGTAACTAGAAATGCCTGGTCACATTCTTGCAGTCCATGCTGCAAATGTATCCCCAGGAGCCTTACCCAGCTTGACCTTCTTAATCATTGCTTTTCCTTGCAGCATTGATGCTCTGATTTCATAGACATCCATAGAGACCAGGTACAGACTCAGGAATGCAGCATGTCACCTCTCAGGTCAGCAACAATAAGGCTGTACCAGTATTAGAACCATATTCCTGGTTAATTTCTGACAACAGTCTGGGTTCCCTCCTCTTGCTACAACATATAATAAGAGGCTGCATAGCATTCCCAGGAGCTACTTCACTTTGTCCTGACTCTTTGTGTTCTTGCTTCAGCTCGGTCTGAAGCTCACTAACCTTGTGCTCCATTCCTTTTGCATTTCAGGACAAGAACCATCACAGCAATGCACAACTTGGAAACTTGGTTCCTGTGTCTGTATACAGTGGATATTCTCAACAACAATGCCTGAGTTTGTTTCCTGAAAATTCACTGCTTTCCCAAAGCATTAGCATTAATTTTTTATGGGATTTTGATAAACTAGCATTTGGCATCTGTATCTTCCTACTTAATAGACACCAGCCTTGAAACTTTGTTTTTTTAACAGCCTTTGTGTTCCAGCTTCTTCTAAACTCAGTTATGATCCAATTCCTGCCAAACTTACTCAAACAAAACTTCAGTCTGATACAAGCAGGAGATTTGGGTAAAGGAAGGGAAAAAATCATCAATACTTTGGTTTCTAAGGAACCATTCTTTTGGCAAAGCAGTTCTAAAGACCAGCCAGTTATAGGACACCTGGATTATGCTTGGAAAGATGGATTCAGAAGAACCCAACCTGATCCTGAACATTTTAATCCATAATGTCCAGAATAAATAAAAAGCAAGTGTGCTTCTTCTTGCAGGAGAAGATACCCAAATTATTGGAACATTAGTTATTTAATTCCAGATTCCAACATGACTTCAGTCCCAGCAGTCAAAAGCCTCAGGCAGAATGAGTGTGACTCCCAGAGAAGCATCTGAATGATCAGACAGGAAAGTTTTCCTTAACATTCACCTGCTATACTGAACTAGAGATGACTAAAAATACTTTGGGTAATTGGACTGCAGCCAAAGAACATGGCCCAGGTGCCCAGAGAGGTGGGCCTCGCTCCCAGCTTGAAAATTTCAAGTAAAGCACTCAGCCTCTCTCTCTCTCCTGCTCTGCTGCTTTAGGCTTCCAGGAGCTAGAAAGCAAACACCAGAGAACATCTGCCTCCTTTGCAGGAATACAGCTCACTTTGGGAGAGTCAGAACCAGGTTTTGGTGCATGGTGGGTGGCAGGTAAGTAAAAAGAGCAAAGTTTTCACACAAAGAACATTTGATCTGCAGAAGTCACTCACATGACAAAGCAGTTGCCATGAAATTGTACCCTTTTCCATATAAAACTGATTTCTTCACCTTGGATTTTTCTGACATTCTGCTGTGACAATAGAACCATGGAAGTTTGTATTTTCATATTGCTCAGAGTAATCTACCTGTAAAGTGCCTTAAAGGTATTCTGAAATTCCACTTAAAGACACTCAAAAATACTTCCACGTAATTCCTAAACACCCCAGGACCATAAATGGGTATTATTTTTAGAAAACAGAATGTGTGCCAAAAAGCTTTAGATCAAAGTATCTTCCAGTAGTTTTATTCCAAATTTGGCCATGAAAAAGTCCAACTTAAAAACCAAAACCATCTAATCTAGCCTTGACATTCAACTGTCTGATAACAGTCTTTTAAGGGGGAGGAGAAAACTTGACCAAACTGAAGGTAACTCTGATTAAAATGACTACCACTAAAAGAAATTTTATCTAATTTATTTTGGGAAAATGTGCCAGAGTGCTTGTTAAAATTTCAGCCAAAGACAACAAAGTAGATACATGTTTCTTTCTTTTAGATGCATGTTTCTTCCTTTTTTGCCCAATAGTTCCTTTCATAAGAACTACATGACACTGGCAGTATCAGCTTCCAGGGTCAGTAAGGGCTGCCTCAACCCCTCTGACAAAATGCTTCAACACTGAAGAAATCTTTTTTTCATGGAATCAAAGAATCACAGAATAGTCTGGGATGGAAGGGACCTTTAAAGGCCATCTAGTCCAACTCACATGCAATAAGCAGGGACATTTTTGACTAGATCAGCACCTCATCCAACCTGAACTTGAAAATTCCAGGGATGGGGCATCTGGACAATCCACTTCAGTGCTTCACCACCCTCATCATAATTTTTTCCCTAATATTATCTGATTTGACCTTTCTTCAGCTTAAAACCATTACCCCTCGTCCTATCATTACAGCCCTGCTAAAATATCTGTTCCCACCTTTCTTTTAAGCCCCCTTTAGGTACTGGAAGGCTGCTACGAGGTCTTTCAGGAGCCTTTGCCCCCAGCCCTCTCAGCCTGTCTTCACAGGAGAGGTGTTCCAGCCCTTTAATCACTTTTGTGACTCATTCCAACAGGTCCATGTCTTTCCTGCACTGGGTACCCCACAGGGGCAGATGGGTTCTCACCTGAGCAGGGCAGAGGGGCAGAATCCCTCCTCCCTTGCTGCTGTCCACATTGTGGGATGAGCTCAGGACAGGTTTGGCTTTCTGGGCTGCCAGAGAACACAGCTGGGTCATGTCCAGCCTCTCATCCACCAGCAATTATCAACACCAGGGGTTGTGCAACCTAGCTGCAGGTTGCTGTGAACAAATTATTTATCACACTAGACTGCAGTAGTCTTTATTTGGGATGCCATTTTGATCACCACATTCTACATCCTGACTGTAGATAAAGCCCACTGGCAGATCAGTGATCTTGCCTGAGAACATTAATGTATTTCTCTGTCGGCCTTCATGTTACTATCTATTCCTTGCTGAACAATTTCACACATTTCACAAAAGGCTTTTGATTGCTTAACAGAGCAGTTTTATCAGGACAAATGCAAATTACTATTTACAACACATTTTTGATTCTCATCTTGGCATCAAATGGTGTTTCTCTGTTGCTACTCATTTAAGACTTCACTTAGACCTTAGAAATGAGAATTCACCTTATAAATTAAGAGTATTCACTCTGGGTAAATCTTGCATTCACTGTCTAGACTGTTGGAAGATGTTAGATTTCAGCATTCCCCTTATGCTGAGCAGATTCAGATTCCTACAGAAGACAGATATTTGGAATTCTTGAACAACTGTGTCTTGCCTAACAATACACTGAAGAATCACACTTCAGATGATGGTACTGCTTGTGTGACATCCTCCCATCTCCACATTTTTGCAGTCAAATGAAATGGAGACAAAACAGAAGAGAAAAGCAAACAGCATTTATTGTCTAAAGAAACTTCAGTTTCAGTCCGGAAGCAAATTTGAAGGTATTCCTTTTTACAGAAGCTGGGTGTATTTAGTAGAAATTACTCAGAACAGCAATTGGTTTAACCAGGAATATGCCCTCCTAGCCCAAGAACTGAGCTGATAAAGCAATTTCTGAATGACTTTGTTTATATAGGCACAAGGCAGCTTCTTCTAATTTTACCAGGTTAATGACAAAATGCAGCCAAGCAGTTCATGTGTGCCGCTGTGCTGAATCTGACAAGCTTTACCAGAACAGTTATAAGAAATTGTTAACAAAATTCTCACACAGAGAAGTTTACCAGAGATAGAAAACTATCAGCATGAAAGCTGGGAATTGTTTATTTAAGACATCCTGGACACACTGTATTAATGTCTCCTACAGAATTCAGGTTAAACCCTGAGCAACTTGTTATCTTTTTCTGTGTCATAAAATGTAGTTCTCAGAACATTTGCATGTAGCTTTTTTGAGCACCCATCCTTCAGCAACACATGACACATTTAAACACAAAGTTTTGTTTTCAAGGTGCTTAAAACAGGATTTCTGTAAACATAACTTGTGTTCTGTCTCACAACAATATACATTTTTTGTGGGTTGTGTATTACTTCTAAGGTGTTCAGACAAGAAAACATTTTTTAAAAATTTAATATTGTTGTCTTCAACTCTGAAAATTAATACACAACAATGTATTTTCCCCTTTAATTGTAAACTTGCTAAAGACTTAGTCTAAGCATATTTTCACATTGACCTGGGCTAGGAATAGCTAGTTTTCAGGCAGAATTTCACACATGTGTAACACAGTTCCATGCCATAATCCCCTTCTGTATGGTTCACGTGCTCTAGAATACACAATTACTCAGAAAAACATCCAAAACTTTAAAAACCCATGGATAGGCAGCATGTGCTGGTGTTGCTTGATAACTAGCTGATTGTTAACTAGTCGATTGGCAGCTTCAAGTTAATCCATGACATCAAGCTACAAAAAAATGAGACATCAAGTGAATACTCCAAGCATTTGTAACTGAACACTAAGTTTCAGTGTAATACGTAAGGAATATGACTGCTAGTTTGTCCAAAGAGTTTGGGGTATTTTGTTTTAGTTCTTCTTAAGTGTTAAAGAAAATAGTAATTTTAGTTTTCAAGGTACAGGCATTTGCAATGAAGTTGGATTTCAAACTGAGTTCAATGCTTTTGGTCATCACCATGGAAATGTGACTACTCAGGCACAAGAAATTTCTTTGGTACTTTTATTTTTCTTTTCTCTAAGCACAGCATTGGTGACAGCTTTTCTAAATTTAGAGATGTACCTGGAACTAGAACTTTGTCTTTTCAAATCAGATCTCCCTCCATATTCTCTTTGGCATCCTGCACAAAGATTAACCTAACCCCTCTTTGCTGAACAATGCTCTTCAAAGCAGTACTCTGAAGAAAATAGTCTAATTTTGTAAAAGTAGTTTATTCTAAAAATTGGCACATCAATGAAAAGATTCCCCTGAAAAGATTCTATTCTTATGTATTGTAACATCTTTAAAATGCCAAAGTTCTCAGTTATGAAGTGTATGCCACTTAGAAATGCTTCACATCTTGAGTAAAAAAAGACAATGGGCAGAAAGCAGCAAGATTTCAGCAAATGCTAATAAAAATTTCAGTGCTTCTGACATTAAAGAGTGGTTTAGGTTGGAACAGACCTTTAAGATCATCGAGTCAAGCATTAACCCAGCATGGCTAAGGCCAACACTAAACCATATCCCCATGTGCAATATCTACACGCCCTTTTAAATCCCTCCATGGCTGTTTACTCCATCACCTCCCCGGACAGTCTGTTTCAATGCTTTTCACCATTTCTGTGAAAAAATTATTCCTAATATCCAAATTAACCCTCCTCTGCCACAGCCTGAGGCCGTTCCCTCTCCTCCTGTCCCTGTTCCCTGGAGCACAGCCCGACCCCCCCGGCTGTCCCCTCCTGGCAGGAGCTGTGCAGAGCCACAAGGTCCCCCCTGAGCCTCCTTTTCTCCAGGCTCAGCCCCTTCCCAGCTCCCTCAGCCTCTCCTGGGGCTCCAGCCCCTTCCCAGCTCCGTTCCCTTCTCTGGCCACGCTCCAGCCCCTCCATTCCCTGTGTGAGGGCCCAGAGGTGACACAGCACTCGAGGTGTGGCCTCAGCAGGGCCAGCACAGGGACGGGCACTGCCCCGCTCCTGCTGCCACCCCACGGCTGGCACAGCCCAGGGGCCATCGGCTCTTGGCCGCCTGGGCACCCCTGGGCTCTGTCCAGCTGCTGTCACAGCACCCCCAGGGCCTTTTCCAGCCCCTTTCCCCATCCTGGAGCTGCAGGGGGTTGTTGTGACCCGAGGGCAGGATCCAGCACTTCCCCTGGTTGTCTCTCACCCCACTGGCCTCATCCCACGGATCCAGCCTGTCCAGACCCCTCTGCAGAGCCCCCCTGCCCTCCAGCAGATCCACATCCCACCCAGCTGGTGCTGTCAGGAACTGGCTGAGGGGGCCCTGGATCCCCTCATGCAGAGCTTTGGTGAGGATGTCAAACAGGCCTGGGCCCAGCACTGATCCCATGGCAGCCCCACTGGTGCCAGCCCAGCCGGGTGTCCCTCTGTGTCCCACCGCTGCCGGCCCTGCCCTCAGCCCGTTCCTCCCCCAGAGCACAGGGCCCTGTCCATGAGCAGCCCGTTTCTCCAGGAGATGCTGTGGGAGAAGGTGCCAAAGGCTCTGTGAAGTGCAGGCAGACACATCCACAGCCTTTCCCTCAGCCCTGAGCAGGTCACCTTGGCACAGGAGGAGGTCAGGAGTGTCAGGCAGGACATGCCTCTCCTAAACCCAGGCTGGCCGGGCCTGATGCCCTGCTTGTCCTGTTCCTGCTGCTGATGGCACTCAAGGTGACCTGCTCCATGGCCTCCCTGGCACTCAGGGCACGTGACAGGCCTGTAATTCCCTGGAACCTCCTCCTGACCATTCCTGTAGATGTGTGTCACATTTGCCAACCTCCAGTTAACTGGGAACTCCCCAGTTTGCCTGGACTGCTGGTAAATTATTGGAAGTGGCCCAGCAAGCTCTCTGCCAGCTCCCTCAGCACCCCTGGGTGGATCCCATCCCACCACTTAGGAGTGTCCAGGTGTTCTAGCAGCTCACTGACCATTCCCTCATGGATTATGGGGGTAACATTCTGCTCCCATCCCTGTGTTGCAGCTCAGGGTGCTGACTAAACAAGGCAAATGTACTGTCCAGTATTCTTCCTAATGAAGTTTGTCTTTGAAAAGAAATAAGTGCATATGCTTGGAAAAAAATGCAGGCAAAGAATGTCTAGACCCAAATTAACCAGAAGATAACTACAAACCACTTGTAAAACACTAATGTGGCAAAAAACTCCTAGATCTCAAATGCTTGCAAATAAAAGAGTCCAAGTAAGCCAACAACAAAAATACTGGTGTGTTTCTACTTGCTAACTAAAATTTTTTGAAGTGCCAGGTAATATTTATAATGAGATAATATACTCTCATTTTAAAACATTTAAAAATAATTTAAAATATTTACTTTAAGAAATGAAGAAAATCTAGACCAATGCAATGTGAATTACAACAATAATTCAGTTACTTTTCTAGTTAAAGGCGTTAAATCGGTACATGTTTATGATTTTACACAGTGCATTGTGATTAAGCCTTACTTAATGACTTTCTTATTTGGGACATGCTACAGTGAACACCTGACAGTACAAATCAGTGTTATCAAAATGACACATAAGAACTGGGGGATAGGAAGACGTGAAACAAGTGATACAGTAGGAAAAAAAAAAAGATTGTCACATTTGTGAAACTATCTTTTCAACATATAAGCATTTGAAGTTGTCATAAGTACAAAAATTAGTAAACTTTTAACCACTATAAAAGTTCATAGTTTTAACTCACAAATCCAACATGTGCATTTACACATAGCTTACATAACACATCCCAAAAAGGCAAACCACAGCACAGCCCTGTTCTCCTTTCCTCAGAGAAACCTCTCAGCCAGCCTAATCTGGAAGACACACATCTCCATGACCATCACAAGGATTTCAAGTCACTTATTCTGTTTTTTTTGCTTGTTTTTTCTTAGCCCCCTCATGGTGCTGCTCAGAAGGCTGGTCACAGACTGAAGAGCCGTTGGAAGATGTGGCACTTTCACCCTTCACTTTGGAAGGTGTCTTTCGTGAGCCAAAAAACATTTGGCCCACTGCAGCCTCAATGGGAGCAAGTGGAGAAGTTGTACATCTTGTCAACATCATTTTTACCTACGAAGAACAAGGATCAAGTTACAATAAAAGTTGTGATGGCTTCACAGGTAAACAAGTTCAAAGCTGAAGGGGTGTATGGCATTTTTAACTTCCTACACAAGCATGAGGCTGTGCAATCACCCACAGAAGTATGCTCATTTTAGCTGAAATTGGGCAAATAATGCTTTTCTTTCTGACCAACACTCTTCACACAGCTATGAAGGGGATCTACAGGGAGGTCAGAGAGGGATTTTTCTTTGGAAACTGTAGCAATAGGACAAGGGGGAATGGGTACAGATTGAAAGAGGGGAAATTTGAGCTGGAGTCTAGGAAGAAATTCTTTACAGTGAGGGTGGTGAGATATAGGTTGCCCTGAGATGTTGCTGATAGCCCAACCCTGGTAATGGTCAGACCAGGTTGGATAAAGCCTTGACAAGCCTGGCCTTGTAGATGTCTCTGCCCATGGTAGGGGGATGGAACTGGATGGTCTTTGAGGTCCCTTCCAGCCCTTAACATTGTGTGACTCTATGTTTCTATGAGCTATACACAAACAATGTGCACAAAAAAACCTCTCTGTAAGATTAATCATCATGAGAGTAAATCACATTTAATGCCATACATTTAAGGTGAAGACCAACTTTTATGTGTAAATTTTGTGTCTTGTTCAAACTGAAAAACTAAACAGAGTGGCTTCCCTCCACTTAAACTGGAAGAACGGAATGCGTAATTCCATTTTGAATGTATAGGTCCATAACCAGACTTTAATTAGAATTCCAGACAGCCATATTCATTCCATAAAGTCCAGAGATTTAGGTGGGCACCCCTTAGGACACATGTAATCAGGACTGAAAAAAGTGTTTTTCAGATCCAGGTACTGGACAAGTTCATATTGCAACAGTTTCTACAGCTTTCAGAGACCTGACAAGTTTCTAAGAGACATTATTAAACGACTGTACCAGATACACTGTTGCTTTATTAGTTCATTAGTTAAGTGGGTGCGAGTTCCTGACTGCCAGTACAGACATCAGTGCAAGGATTTAGTTACTCCAGTGAAGCCGGGCAGCCAGCTCCTGTGGACACCTGCAATTTCTCACATCCAGAAAAACATTCCTTTCCTTCTTCATTCCCAGCACCCACAGTTCAACAATGCCTTTATCATTTCAGATGGAAAATCAAGGACATAAGCTTCAAGTCTTGGCTCCCTAAAGTTAACTTCTGCAGAATTAAACTTGTCAGCTGCTTCCCAGAAAGGAGACTGGCAACCACATTTCCACACATTCCCTGGTCTGTTCAACACCAGCTCTGAAGCTCTTAAAATTGCCAGATATCTGCTAACAGAGATTATGTTTTTTTATCAACTAGTAATCCAGAAGAAAGGCATCATCCTGGAAATGAATAAAACTGGAGGGACTGAAGATTTCAATAGAGAAGTAGTGTCTATTGTATTACTAAATAGTTACAGCTACTTCAAGCAGTTTTGGTATGCTTTCCCTTCCCACCCAAACACTTTTTTTGTGACCTTTTTAAGTCAAATGAGAATCCAGCTGGTTTGTTTTACAGACCCATTGCCAACTGCATAGGTACACACAAAAGACAGAGAAGAGGAGAGTTTCTTTCTACAAGAATAAGCTTTTTTTTTTTGAGATTACAGACATACAAGCCCGGAATATCAAATACTGAGTGCCAAAATTCCTGATTTTTTTCTTTTCCTCCCTGTCCCCTGCATACATTGAACAGAATCAGTAACAGAACAGGTCTTCCATTCTGCTCATATACAGAACTCTAAACACCTGACTTCAGCAGGAGCTGGCCTTCCCATCAAGCAGCATGCATTTTAACAACTAAATAAAATATTTTCTGTGATTTGGTCACTAGCAACTTTAAAATTCTTACCTTGAAAACAACAAGAAAGATGGTGTATAAAAACACAAGGTTGTGTTTTGCTATTGGCAAGTACTGTCTGCGTTGCAGGGTGAAAAGAACTGCTCCTATCAAAGTTACCTTCACAGGGCTAGAAATCAAACAAAGATTGTTAATTTCTCTTCTCTGCTCTATAGTGGAAGCTTCCTGGAAAGCAATACATGCTCTTAAGTGTGCAAAATAATTATTTCTGAATGGAACTAATGAAAACTTGTGGCAATAGTGGTAAGATCCAAAATCCAGCTATAACTAAATGAAGATTCTCACTTTATATACTATTACTACGCTTTCAAGTGCAACACTGCACACTCAGAAAACTCCTATTTGACAAATACTCCTCAAATCAATGCTTCTATTCAGACTTTAAACGTCAGCTTGATTCTCTTCTTCCTCTCCCAATATATCTTATTGAAGAGCTAAATTACAGAGCTCACACTACTTGGACTAGACATAAAAACAGCTTCTTATATATACTCCAGGAGTTAGTTACTCCAAGGAGTTGCTTAAGGCATTGGAGAGTAACATAGTCCAAGTCTTGGTCCACTGTAACACCCCAGCAGCTCTGGGGATGTATCAGATTAAACCTGACTGGAGCCAAGCCTGTATTACCAGGTTTTGCCAACACAGCTGTGCTGACCTGAGACATGCAAAGATTTCCAATCTATTTCCAGTTTACAGCAATCTTTGTTGTGGTAATAAATCCCTTCCTAGGTAGGCAGCCAGAAAGCAAGAGATCTTTGGTCAGTTATCCAGAATTCTGTGCATTTCTAATCTACATGTGACATGTACAGGTGACATTCCTGTTATCAGTGAGCATCTATTGTAGACCTGTTCTTCACTGTCTCTTCAGAAACCAAAAAACTACATCAAATTCCTGCCCAACAAGCCCTAAAAACAACCCTGTGTACACAGGCATCTCATCCTTTTGCAAGATGTTTGATGCTTTTAACTCTGTAACTTAGTTCCATTTAATGCTCTTAAAACTTATACATAAACAAAACTTTTGAAATCTTTTTTGAGTTACTTTGAGCCATACACACAGTGGAGAAGAAGGATATATGCAAGTGATGCCAATCAGTAAGCATTGTTCTGGTGTTGCACCTGTAAAGACAGTTTTATTTGTGTCTACAGTGCTATTTTTGACACTCACTTCTTCTTCTGGAAGTTTACTTTCAAGACTGCCATTTAGGCACTGACAAGACAAAGAGAAATTCTAAATACTTAGAATTTCAGAAAAAGCCAACAACTAACACAATCCACAAAAAGTTGAAATACTGCCAAAGAGAAGGCTACATATGTCTGTCCTGTTATTCTGTGTCTAGGAGTGGCTGCTGAACAGCAAGATAGCCTTTTAAAAAAATAAAATTATTATTTTTAAAGACCTGACTGCAACCTGGGAAAGATCAAAAGAATTTTAGGAAATTATCACAGTGACCTTATCTTGACTTACAATAATAGCTTGTGGCTTTCCAGCCTGTTTCAATTCTCATTTTACAGAGAAAACCAGGTGGCATGTAATATTCCTCATTCTTTGCTTCTGCAAGAGAAGTAACTTCTCCCATCTTGCAGGTCATTTCTGCTATACTGAATAACCAATTTGTACCTTCTCAAATAATTGATGTCTTTGGAGGAAAATAACACTGGCAGCAAAAGTAAGAGTGACAGTGTTCAAAGGAAGCCATCTTAGTGATGCTGAGAACATACACCAAAATTCACTTGTGTATTTCCAGTACCACTGTACTTTCATTTTGAATAGAAGATCATGTCCCTGTAAGACAAACTGAGCCAATACTGCTTTCTAGCACTCCCCACTAGGTCTTTACTACTTTCTGACAAGTTTTGTTGACTTCTCTTCCCATCTGCAGCTCTTGGGCTGGGAATATAAAATGATTAAAACATCTTCTAAAAGTCCCCAAGTTCATTGTCCCATCTTTCAAAGAATACACACCAAAAGAGAGTACAAATATGTCCTAATGGGGGGTTTTTTGTGGTTTTTTTTGGCTTCAACCACTGAAAGTAAGCATCCACAGAAGGAGCCAGCAAAACAACAGCTAACTTGTTGCAGTTTTAAAAAAACAACTTACTAGGACATCTGCAGGAGCTCATTGGTTTCAGGTTTCCACACTCCTCTCACCAGCTGCTCAAAGTTGGAAATTAAGCCACCACCAGCACCTGAAATTGCAGAGATTTATGGCAAGTTTCCACTGACTGCTACCACTACTATGCCATTGCTCCCAGAAAAACTCATGACATCACGAGCTAAATGTGGCACCAAAGCCCACACTTAAAAAAGACTTAATCCAACCTCTCATGCAAACAAGACACAAACGACGGCCACGAAACCTCAGAGGTTGAGACACTCAGCAAGAAGCTCAGGTCTGCCTGTAAGTGACAGCATCTGAACTGATGCAATCATCACATTCACACGTGTTGCTTTCCACAGCAGCACAGAAGCAAGCAGAAACAGGAGCTGCACAACTCCTTTCTGAAGTGACCCTGATGGTGTGGCTGCAAATACAGCTGTCAGGAAGGGGGCTTCCAGAATTCCAAATGGCAGGCAGGCAACAAGGGTTATCCCCATGTTTAAAACCAAGTAATGGTTGCAACCTAAAAACCTAAGATACCCAGTTCTCTTCTTCAGCCTCATGCAAGGACACAGCTCTGAGGCAATAATGCTGTTGGAATGTTCAGCAACACCTACACAGAAGATTTACTTCTTTATTGTCCACTGCCCATCCTGCAAGCTCTCCTAAGACCTTCTGAAGGGAACTCCCCTCAAAGTCCTTCAATGTCACCCTTAATTCAGGCAGACAATCTGCAGCACAGGCTTTTTCCTTCAGGGGACATCAGATACATCAGGACTGCAATGCCCAGCACAGCAAGGATGTGCTGGGCATGTGCAGCTCTGCTGAGGAGCTAGGCATTTAAACACCGCCCCAAAATCCCCAAACCCTCAGAACAAGATGCTGTGCATGTTACCTCTGGCCCAGCCCACAGCCACCATGATAAGACAGGCATCTTTGTAGACAGTGTCTGCATGTGCAATGCCATCTGTGATCTTCCAAGTCCTTGTCACTTCTTTCATTCCTGCCACCAGAAGGCGAAGAGGCAGAAAGGAAAAGCAGCGGCAGAATATGTCTTCTGGGCAGTAAAACACTAGATACCTGAAAATCGTCAGAAAAAAAAGACATTAGCCACATTTTTGCTAAGGAATTATCTTTTCATAATCTTTAGAGATATTTTTGGAATATGACTAGCAATGCCTGATATACTACTGAAAACTCCAAGTCTTGTGGCACACATCTTGGAACAAATTTGAAAGGCTTCTGAGCACACCTGAGCTTTTGCACCAAAACCAAACACTACTGCCTCATTGTCACAGAGAAGAATCTGCTGCAGTCCACGTGAAACAGCTTTACATTTTTCAATTGTTCTACACCTTATATATCATATTTTTATAATTCAAGTCATTAAAGTGGTATCTGATTGACTTTGTGTGGTTTGAGTTTATCTTGTGAGTTATTTTTTGTTTAGTTTGGTGTAGGGGGATTGTTTTGTTTTGGTTTTTTGTTTGGGATTTTTTTTTTAATAGGATTACAACAGGGTGGTAAATTAAATGCTGACTCAGTGCTTCCAGACTGTAGGTACCTGGAATTATACAACTTCAGCAAGAATGCCTCCACTAGTTAATGTCATACTAGATGAAATGCATGGCTATTTTTAAATACATTTAACAGCTTAGGACTCACCAATTCAAGCTTTTCCAGCTTGCCAATTACAAACACATTTCTTTATTCAAAGCATTGAAAGAACACTACACAAAATATCTTCGATCAACTTGCTCTTAAAACCAAGTAAAGATGGCTAACAGTTAAATCCTAAGTGACAGTAAATTTTAAAAGATTAGATTATGGAGTGTTTTATTATACATCTTCAATAATAAATAAAATTCAGTTCTTACTGAGACATTCACAAAAACCCAATCAAGATTAAGTATCCTGATTAAGTTATCTTAAATAGATTATTTCAGCACAGGAGTAAGAGCAGTAATTGCATAAGAGCAGAGAATGCGTTTAAAAAGAAGGATAAATTTTGCTTTTCTAAAAAAACAACCACTTCCCCTTGCTTTAAGGTTTTTGATCTCAATCCTTCCTATCAAGAATTTCTGAGGCCCTTCCCTTTATCTCTTATTGTAAAGTCAGATGCCTCTGTATGGAACCAGGCTTCAGCTGATATGAAGCCACAGATGTAGAGAGAGGATGCATTTTACACACTACTGCAAAAAGCCATTTAAGCCACCTACTCTCTCCACAACTCACACCAGAATAAATTTAGATCTGCAGAATGTGGGTTTAGGACCCTGAAGCACGGGTGACAGGACTGGGGCTGGCACTGAAGGTCCACCACGGCATTCCTGCCGGCAATCTCTGCTAACAGTAGATGCCGCTGTCCTACAGACTATTTAGGTGCATTCCTCAAGCCCAGCACGACTCCACCCACTTTCCAGTCCCAAGTGTGGCTTGAGGAATTCCATTTTGCATGATCTGGGACCAGGAATTAAGGTCATTACACTCAGGAAGAGGGAACTCTGTAAAGCTGGGAGCTTAAAACGTTTTGTAACGTTCACAGCTCCTCACTAAAACCTTTAATTTGTGCACAGCAAATCACATTTGACCACGGTGAGTTAAACAGAAATCCTGTTCTCTTCAAGTGTACTCCTAGCTTGTGTCACTAGAAACAAGCAATCAGTCTGCCCACAACACACTAACACAACCACAGGCCGGTTCTGTTAATAATTCACTAATAATACATATTATTAATTTCACCAAATTAAATATGCCATCTTCTACTGCAACACAAAGACCATAAAACTAATACAAATACCCAGACAGAGAGAAACACTTGCTTTCATTTTAATGAATTTGCAATTGTGAAACTTATGGGGCAAGTGGAACTAAAGGATTTTAAGCAGGCCAGACTATCCAAATATAGTGATTGAGATTTCTAAATTCAAAACCTCACGGCTGCTCATGATTTTTGTTAAGTTTGAAGTTTTCTTCAAAGATCACTTTCTGGAACAAATTAACTCCACTGGAAGGCCACATTTATATCAAAATAACTGCAGAAGGTTTTTTTTAACTCCAAAGCAGGCCAAAATGCCTAATACTTGCTTGAATCATACTATTCACCTAGCTACTGTCTTCCACCACAACACTTGCCCATCTGGGAAGGAATGAAATACAGGAAAAAAAAGTGTCTGGTAGTAGGAACTGGAGCAAAGATGTGTCTTGGAACCTCAGTTACAGGAAAAAACAAAATTTTTACATCAGCCAGGTTCTGGTCTTCAAGAGCTACTTTTTAAAAACTTGACTGCATTTATGACATACCTATGTTCAATAAATCAGCAACTGAATAACTTCATTAAAAAGTAATGTTTGCAGCTGTTTGACCAGGAATACTACAAACATCTAAGGCAAGTCTAATCTAGCAACAGAGCATTTTGTTACACAACAGGCTGGAAGAGTTGCTCTCTATTTCCCAGAGAACAGGATCATAGCTGCTGTGACACTCTGGATGAAAAGACAGCACCCAAATCCACAACACTTTTAAGTAAAAATTCTGATTTACACGCAACCTTGATGGTACAGTATCAGTTTACAGCATACAGCTTCCTTAGAGCCAATACCACTCATCTTACCCAGCTGTGGCTGCTTACCAGACTGAGGATGCCAGTAGAATATTTATGGTCTTTGCCAGAAATGCTACTGGAGGCTCACCAAGCATCAAAGAAGACAAAACTGAACCCCCAAAGCAATAAAGCATTGCACTAAACCAGCAGGCCACCGGACTTCGGACCGACACTTCCACAACTCCTGTGGAAAAAAAAAAAAAGCATAAACAGAAATGAAAACTGGAGAACAACATCATGTTTTAAAGGTCAGTATTTTTCAGTTTAGTTCCTTTGGGTAATGAAAAATCCTCCAGCAATCAGCAGGCTCTCACAGGAAAATTTTCCAGAAATACCAACCTCAGGGTACAGTGACTTTAACTTACACTCCTAAACAGAAGTGAAAGGCTGACACAAAGTGTTCTCTGAATATCTTTTGCGCATTAGTTTGTTATATCTAGGTATCAAGAAGAAAAAGCTTTCAGAGCATAGCAGTGAGGTCGTGCTGTTAACAGCCTGACACAGGGACACACTTGCTTTCAAATTTGTATTAAAAACACCTAAGTGGCTAATCTAAACAGGATTGCTGACATTTGGAGGGTTATTCTAGGAATTCCATTTCTGCTTTTGAGTGTTCCAAGAATTCAAGATAACTGTTTTCCCTTCTTTTCTCATAATATTCTGCTGTGATTGCTGGCCAAAATGAAAACGGCATCCAAGACAATTATCAAATCATTTTCACCTCCACTCTTGAAGAGGGGCGGGGGGGAAAGGTTACCTTGAACCATAATAATAAATGTAAATTTCCCTCATTATTAAAAGGTTGACAGTTTGGTTTCTTTCATCATCTTTAAAATGAACTATCATTTCAAAATGCAAGTTAACTATGCCAAAAAGGGTACTTAATACTAAAAGATTATCTACTGGAGGTAATGGGAAGTATTAACCATTTTCAGAGGACAACAACATTTTACCAAAGCTAGAAATATCCTCAAGTAGTTGTTTTGACTATTTCCTTCCACTTTAAAAGTTCAGTGTTGCCAAAGCTTCCCCTTTACACTGGTTCTGAGCTGTTTGCCTGAACAAGTTTGATTTTCCATAGTCCAAAGGCTGAAGTACACAAAAGCACTACTGTCTACCCCAAAATGAAATCTGACATCTGTTCCCAATTCAGAGTAGAAGCTTTGGTTTATCAGGAATTTCTGTGGGAAAAGAAGCTTCTACCCAAAATGAGAGGCTGAAACATTTAAAAAAGCATACAGCACTCTCAATTCATTCAATGTATTAACAAGACTGTTCCAGTTTTAGTGCTGGCATGGATATCAAGTACAGCAGCACTATCTAAATGCCCATAAACCAGCCAATTTATATAAATGAGCACTCCTAAGCATTACAGAATACTTGAACATAAAATAACAGCTCTTTTATTTTTAACTATTTTGTAATTTATTTTTCAAACTGCAGTACCTGGGGCTTCAAGTTAAGACACTTGCAAATTATTAATGGCTTGTGTTTACTACTTTTGGAGTAGGTTTAAAATTAGGTATCTGTTCTCTCTTCTGATCCATTCTCCTGCCTTCCAACAATCACTTCCTCTGCCCCAGAACTAGCAGCAAGTGGTTTTTAGTTTTGAGGGCACATCCAGATTGCCCTCTACCAGTAAGTTCCACAACAATGCAGGTAAATTTCTTCATTTTGCAAGTAAAAGGTCAAGAAAGTGGAACCTCTTTGGCACTTTAAGATGTTTCTGTTGGTCAGCACTAGAAATGGCTCAAATGCCAGTTTTTAACAATTCATACTTGCTTCCTAACAAGGAATATACACAATACAGAAGACAAAAAAGTTGATACTAATTTAAAGATCATCTCAGCATTGCTACTTAAATTATTACTAGGGTGTAGCCTTTCAGAAGACAAATTCAGTTTTAAGTAGGTCACATGTTTTCATACAAAGTGGTCATTTATATTTGTCCTCTGATGCATCCTCTAAAATTAATGAGGCATCACACAACCACGCAATGGTGGATCTGCCAGACGGCGACCAGCCCTGCAGATGTACCCTTCAGAAAGTTAAGGAAAGGTTTCAAAACACAAGGACTAATTTTGAATATGGTTTTAAGAATTGTTCCTGAACAATAGTAACATTAAAAAACAAACAAGCAAGCAAACAAAACCAAAGGGAAAAAACCAAAAAAAAACCAAACCCAAACAACATAAAACAAAAAAACCAAAAACAAACAAACAAAACACACTAACAAACAAACCCCTTACCAACTATTCCTGTCAACAGGATTATATTTGCTTTAAATTCTTCTGCATGTTCCAAACAGGCAACAATGCACACTAGACACACATCTAGTGAGCAAAAGAGGAGGATTTGCACAAGTTTTTTCCAGTACCCCATTCAAACACATACAGTGTCATTAGTTAAGATAAAGGATTTATAGATCAGACTTAACAGAGCAAAACTATGCTGAAGAAAGTATTTATCTTCAAATCACCTGAAATACATCATAGAAAATGTCAGGAACAAACCGAATATGACACATCCTCAACCATCAACCTTTTGCTGTCCCTACATCCCAAAAAAAGAAAATTGCCAGTTCTACAACTGGCTGGAGTTACAAGCAAGCAACTCCTAAGCCATCTTAAAAGCACTAATCAAGAACTCTTCTTTTAAAACACATAGGAAGCAACAAGTTGGTTGTCACTGCTGTAGTTTGCCAGTCACAAGTGAGCAAGAAAGCCTGGCTAGGAGGATTGGAAAAGTCCCAGTTAGTGTGCACCCATCCATGTCCAAATGCCCACACTGAATCTGATTTTAAGCAGTGGGGGTGGGTTGGTATTTTAATGAGACAGTAATCTGGGATAAAATAAATGTGGCCGTAACTTGACCACATAGTTCTTACATCACCAGGCACTCAAGGCTATCCTGTTATTTCCCTGTCAAATATAGGTACTGTTGTAAGTTTCCAAAAAGAACATAAAGCCTAGAGAGCATTAATCGGCAATAATATATCCATACTGAGTATTCATAATAACTGCTATTTCAGTTATGATTTAATACTCAGTTCAAACCACTTGGGAAGTGAGAAACAGGCCAGCAGGCAGTCACCTGGATTACAGCTATTAATTCCAAGTATTAGAAAATACTCAGGAGTTCTCAACTACCAGCTACTAAGCCGAGAAGAAAAAAAAAAAATAGGAGCATGGATCTGACCAGATTTCTGATAGCAATTTTACTTTCCATAAGTGTTGTCCCACTAAAACTATGCAGAGGGGCCTCTCATCCTCATCTTTAGGTATGCCCATTCCAGAGGAAAATTTAAAGGTATTGCATGATAATGTCAGAAAGTCCCTTTCTAAATGGAACAGACACATTACACAATGCCACAGCCCAGCACCCGTCAAAAATTTTAGCACTATTTACAAAGTTTGAAGAATTCTAGAACACATAAGCACTTTATACCAGTCTTCACAGTCTGTTAAGTGCATTTCCTCAGCAGAAGGTCAAAATTCACCTTGGAACACTTAGGAAGGGACCAAAGAACAAGCTCTCACTAAACGAACAATGCAGAGCCCTAAAAATCTGAGGCAAGCAGCAGTTCCCAAATTTGCACTACAATCCCAAAAGCCAGCTCAGTTTCCTACACAGCTATCACCTGGGATGCACAGTTACTGTAAACATGTCTAAACCCACACTACAAATAGCTTAATTCTAAACACTGAAACAAGGCCAGTGTCTACATTTGTGACAGAAAAAAACAAAAAAAACAAAAAACCAAAAAAACGGAAACAGACTGAAGTGCCATGATGTGCTCTCATACAAAACCTCGTTAGTGGAAGTGGAAAGCTTTGCTAAATTCACTTTACAGTCTACAGGGTACAACACTGACAAGCCACTGGCACAGGATGTACCCACGAGAGTCCTGAGCTGCTTCCTACAAGGCAGAAAAGCCTTAACACCCCCCTGCACAAACAGGGTGTGTGAAGGATGTAAAGTCTAGTTAATCTCTCCTCTCAGACGCAATTCTGGGCAGAGAGATATTGGCCTGTGTTACACACACACAAACCCACAAACCTGACTTCGAGGGGCCTCAGCCCTTTTACTCCTGAGACTTCAAAACTGAAACAAACAAACAAACAAACAACTGAATAAAAAACTAAATGGTTTCCAACAAAACTCTTGGCTGGTTTCGCCAGCGCCTCTTAAGTTCTGGAAAGCGAGAAAAGCTTGGCTGGGTGTCTTTTTGCGGGTATTGAGACAAGGCTTACGGACAGACGGGCTAACACAGGCGGCAGACCGGGGCCATGGGGCACCGGGGACGGCGGCTCCCCACGCTCACCCTGAGGGGCTGGGCACCCCGCGGGACACACGGGCCGCAGGCCCGGGGGAACAACACTGGGATTGGGATGGGGGTCTGGGGTGTCCGCCCTGTCCCGTCTCGCCCCGCTCACCCCGCTGCTCCTTCAGCGCCAGGACGGAGGCGACATAATGCGCCAGGTCGAAGAAAGGGAACATGCGGAGGCGGGAGAAGCTCAGCGGCACCTGCCACAGCTCCATAGCCGGGCGCGGAGCTCCCGGAGCGGCCGCCCGGGAGAGCCCTCAGGACGCGGCTTGGCCGCTCCCGGCCGCCGTCAGCGCGGGGCGGGGCGGGCGCGGCGCCTCACGGGGCAGTCCCTCCCTCAGCCCCGCGGCTCGGCTCTCCGAGGTGCCTGCCTTGTCTTTTGTTTGCCTTTTTTTGGTCAAAATGCTGATAGTCCTGCTTCGTGCACAGTTTGAGGTCGGTTGTGGCCTCCTTCAGAGCCCCTGCTGCGTTTGTGCTGCTTTCCTGCGCACCTCGTGCACAGGTCGCTACACTTACCTTGATAAATTATTTTTTTCTTTCCTGTTGAATATTTGTGAAGCTCATCAAGAATACTTAGCTTTACCAGCGTGTACACTCGGTTCCACATGTGGGCTTTCCCAGGCTGATGCCGTCTGTTCATCAGTTACTGAGGGTATTGATGTACACCAGGTGCTGCTCAGCAGAAACGCTTTAATGCATCTTTACTTCCATTTTCATAGTGAGGGCTACCTTTGCCTCGTTAAAGATCTGTGTCCATGTTGCACCGATCCCACAGAATTTTCAGCAAAGCTAGTTTGTTCATTAACCAAGTGAAACATTTTCAAAGATCTGCCAGCTCAAACATACATGACATTTGCTTTTTCTTTCAGAGGATCTGAAGGAAATGCATGTAATCAGGATGGCTGGGGTTGAAGGGGACCTTAAAGCTCATTCATGGGCAGGAATACCTTCCACTGTCCCAGGTTTCTCCAAGCTCCATCCAGCCTGGCCTTGGACATTTCCAGGGATGGGGCAGCCACAGCTTCTCTGGGCACCCTGTGATCTCACCACCCTCACAAGGAGAATTTCTTCCTCATGTCTTATCTAGATCTATTCTCTTTCAGCATGAAGCCATTCCCCCCTTGTCCTCTCACTACATGCCCTTGTAAACAGTCTCTCCATCTTTCTGACAGGCTCCATTCAGTTTACTAGTTTGTGAATTTTTGGCTGGTTTTCCCTACTAAATTTTCCCTGAACTGTTTCTGTCTTTTCCATTCAGCTTCCACGTGCTGGTGAAAAGAACTCAAAGGCTCTAAGTTTTGCACACTGTATGGTGAAGTTAAGCAAAGCAGTCTGGAAACGTGCAACTTCCACAGGTGGTCTTGAACTTGTTCTTTGCCTACGAAGAACTAATTTCAGGAAAAAACTGAGATTGTAGAATCATTCTGGGGAAAAGGTTTATGCCACTCAACATAGCAAACACTTGAACTTTTCCCAGAATAATTTCAGTTTGCTATGAATAGCGAGCAGTTATTTTCATTGATTTGCCTTTTATCAGTACCATATTCACAGAATAAGTTCCTATTCTCAGTGTCTCTTCCTTTCTGTGCATCCAGGGACTCATTTGCTCCCTGAGAATTGACCCATGTGCATGCAGCTCATTTTTATTTCCTGGCCATTTCCATCTTCATTCCATCTGCATGAAGAGATCCTAATTTAGTCAAAGTGATCTCTTACTAGCTTTGTCATTAACAAATCTAATTCTTATTTTCTGTTGTTGTTGCGTGCAGACTCAGAAACCAGACTTTGTTTTCTAGAGCAGAATATCGATTTGCCCTAGTTTATAGGTAATGAGACATAATACATAAGCTGCATTCTGTAGCAGAAACGAGTTCAGCATAATTTTGTTTGCCCCTGAGCAGGGCTCTGTGTCCGTGCAGCTGCAGCCACGGAGCTACTGATGGGATTTAAAACGATGTAGTCTTTTTGACTCCTTGCAGTACTGGTTTATCCCCACCGAGTGGCATCCGTTTCATTGCTAGGCAGTGAAAACTGCTCAGGCTATCTCGTTTGTGATCGTCGGAGAGGGAGAGAAATGAAAATGGCAGTGACCGCAAGGAACCTACAGTGATGCAAAAAAAAAAGTCGCAATTTGGGCCAGCAACATCTGCGCTGCAGCCACCTCTGTGCCTGCAACTTGTGTGGAGATGCCCAAATTCTTTAACATGCCGGCAGTGATACTTCTACTCGTGCTATTTTGCAGCAGATCAGCAATAGCTGCCTGAACATCCAAATTTTATTCGGGTCCTCAAATACATAATACTGCACTGTCACTGCACCTGAAGTGTTGCTCTCCAAAGCAGAGTTGTGCTGGTTTGGGCTGGGGTAGAATTAATTTCCTTCCACAAGGCTGGTGTAGGGCTGTGTTTTGGATTTATGCTGAGCTCTGAGCTGATGATACAGAGGTGTTTTTGTTATTGCTGATTGAACAGAGCCAAGGGCTTTGCTCCTCCTCAGGCTGTCCCAGCTGGGACAGGTGACCCCAGCTGACCCCAGGGATGTTCCAAACTGTGTGACATCATATTCAGTGTATAAAGTTGGGAGGAAAGGAAGGGGGGACATTTGGAGTGATGGCATTTGCCCTCCCTAGTCACTGTTCTGATTGATGGGACCCTGCTCTGCTGGGAATGGCTGAACACCTGCCCAGTCAGGGGAAGCAGGGAATTCCTTCCTCGTTTTGCTTTGCTTGTGTGAGCAGCTTTTGCTTCCCCTATTAAACTATCATTATCCCAACCTGTGAACTTTCACCCTTCCAATTCTCTCCCCAGTCCCACTGGTGGGAGAGTGAGAGGGTGGCTGCGTGGGGCTGGGCTGGTGACTGGGGTTAAACAGCACAGAGGTAGCTGGTGCGGAGGTGGATCTCGTAGCAGTGAGGTGGGAAAGCATGTTAACCACCACAATTTAAACAAGACAGACATTTTGATGAGTTTTATACCTCCAGCTCCAGCAGGAAAAAAGAGCAGCAGTTTATTTAAGACTGCTGGTGACCAGGGAGAGATTCCTGTGTGTTCAGGGTGGCATCTTAGCAGAGCAGACAGCAGAGGAAGCCACCAGAGAGAAATCGGACCACAGAACACAGTCTGTATAATAAAAGTAGAGTAGCAAATAAGAAAACTTAAAATTTGATCAATTTCCAGCTGTCCTGGATATCTCAGCAATAATTTAAAGACAGCAGGGGATAAAACATCTGAAATAATCCTGCTCATTCTTGAGCCAAGTATACAGATACTGAGAGAACTATGTCAGTGTGAGCTGATGGTATTAGTGTGTAGGGTAGGTACACCTGTCTCTGTGTGTGAGAAACAATTTTTTGTGTTTTGCTGATTTTAGACTGGAAGAACAGATGCCCCTTTCTTCATAAATTGGGAGCAGGCTAATAATGAGACCTGAGCAGCACAGTGTGCATGTAAGAATTTTAAAGATGGACTGTTGTGTTGTATAAGTGGAAAGTTCAATGTGAAATCAAAGCACAAGCCTGAACTCACTCTCTTGCTCGATGAATGTTATCCTGACCTTAAAAAACCCCGCTGTAAACACCTGCTAAATAGTTACCCAACTTGTACATTCTCCAGAGTACTTTTCAGCAGGATTATGCTAATTTTTGTGTTTGAAAAAAAAGGTTTGTGTACTTAGCATGGAAGTATAGCTGGTGAAGTTGCTGCTTAATGTGGGATATGTTTATTTAGTGTTTTATTTCATAATGTCTGTTGGGGTCCTACAGGCAGTGGCCTGCAGTTCAAAAATAGTGCTTTAGGGGGAAAAAAAGGAGCAGAACTTCTTTAGTATATTTCATCAGTATGCCTCAAAACTCTTACTCTTCTTCCCCAAATCAGGAAATTAGAAATAATCTCTTTTTATGAATTATTAGGTTAAGTTTTTTTATTGTCTAAGAAGATCTCTCAAACTCAAGTCTGTTCATCAAAATCAAGTCAGATGAAAATAGTAATCTTTGTCACAATATGGAAGTGGACATTTCCACTGTCTGCTCTCAGGCACTACATTTGTCATTTATAGCCATGTGCCACACTGCTGTCTTCTCCTTCCGAACAAATTCTCATTCCACTTCCCAGTTTTCTGCCTTGTTTCCCTGTTTTCCAACAGTTTTTTATCCCCATCAAGCTGCTTACTTTGATCTTCTAGAACATTTTCCTGTTTCTTCTCTCACCAGCACCATATATTCATCAATCCTGCATATTTCTTTCAGTGTCACTCCCCACAGCTTGCCTGGTCTTCTTGCTTTCTCCATGGCATCCTCAGCATTTGCTCATGGCTTAATACACCTGTCAGTCTCCTGCCTTGTTGTCATCTTATTGCAAAAGTTTCTGTACCTTCTCGATGGTTTCTTATGGGTAGCTCCTCACAGCAGTGACTCCTTCCCAGCTCAGCACACAGAGCTCCATGTGATCTCATCTCATGTGATCTCCTTCTATACCACTCATCCTTATTGTACACAGCTGTTGCTTGTTGGAGGCGTCTGGTTTCTTGTAATCTTTGGTAATTAGGTATAGCTGCCACTCCTCAGGGGTGAAATTACCTTTTACACTATCTTTGTTAGCTTTTTACATTCTGTCTCCCGACACTGTCTGTCTCTGAGAATCTGGCTGTTCATTCCACTTTTGTCACCTTACTTGTGTGTGCCTTCAGTCATAACTCATGAACTCAGGCCCCACCTTTACCTTTCTGCACCTTCCAGCTTGGTCGCTCTGGTTACCCTCCTTCTTTTCCAGTTTTCTTACAGAAGGTCAGGTCCTGCGTCCTTTCAGATTTTCTGAAAAAAAATTGAGAAAATAAATCATAGGAAGTTCAGATGGACAGGTTTCTCCTTACATAACATTACTCTGGTTTATTTTCCTTGCTTGCTGGTTAATGCCAATCTAAACTGCAAAGTGCAGAAATAATGTTGTTGTTTTTTTTTAAACTGAGCAGTGGTGTTGTTTGACTTACATCCACCTCAGGTCCATCCTCCCTCACACCAGATTAGGTTCTAACAAGTATTAAAGGATCCATTTAAAATTTCTCTTCTTCTGCAGCCTTTGAAGCAGAAGCACTGTGTTTTTTCCTAGGACTGCTTTTTTCCTTTTTAAACCTAGGACTGTAGCAGCTGTAGCCAGTTCTGCTGGCTCCATCCAAGAGGTCCCAGGTGGGTTGCCTTGGATTGTGGACACACAAGCAGGCAAAAGTGTGTTCTTCAGGCTTTGGATGTATACAAAAAGAGTCTGTATGCCTACAAAAGAAGTACTCCAGTATTTTGTATCTTTATTGCAGTAGTACACTCAGTCATGACTTCACATAGAGTTTAATTCAAGATTAAAAAAAATTAGGATCTTGGCTTCTAGGCCTCTCCTTAGCATATCTTGTTCCTTAACAGTGTTCTTTCTGAAAGGAGCTGATTTGTAGAGTAGACTTTAACTCTTATTACCTTGTTGGTCTCTCTACTGCATCATTAGATATATCACTTGCTGATTAGTTTGATGGGACTGAGACAAGCTCCAGCCCTCTGTTGATCCAACCAAGATTCAAAGGATGCCTTTCCCTGCAGTTGTGACTTTCTCTCAGCAATGGCATGCAGGAGTGCTGTACTGTCACTGTACTGTAATGTCCCCTGGGTGAGCTTTTGGTGATTGTGTTGACTTGTGGTTCAGCTCCCAACAAACACTGAGCACCTCCCTGTCCTCTCAGTAGGTACCTGATTCTCAGGACTGCGTGCTCAATATACCTACTGTGCCTTTCATCACTGTAATTCAACAGTTGTGGGCCTGCTTCATCCAACAGCTCAGGATTTTCTTTTTCTGGGAAAAACACGTATCAATAATAGTCACTGCTAGCTAGTTTCAAGGTTGTAATCAGTCACATCTGGCGTATCACATTCTTCACATATTCTTATTACATATTAACGTCGTATGTATATAACTTAAAAATGAGACCAAAGCCCATTGCATTTAACTCCCTGTACATATATAGCAAAATAAACATCCTTGCTTACTGTGACTCACTATCTCTATTAAAAAAAAGCTAGGAAAATCAGTGGTTTGGGGCAGGTCATCCCTCAGGTCAGGAGAAAAACAAGGGGACAGAACAAGACCTTATCCTCAAAATTATGCTGCTAACTCTGTTTATCTGCTTTGTCAAATCCTTGCCAGTCTGGTCTCACCCAAGAGCTGCTGTAGAAGGGAAGAAAAGGATACAGGAAAACCTCAAACAGTACAAATGACAAGTCTCAAACTACTCCTGTGTAGTAAGTCCTGCTGCATTTACTGGCTTTTCTGTGTTACATATATCAGCAGGGCAAAAGCCCAGGTCTTTAAAGTTAATTAGATATCACTGGATTTTAAGTGTTCCAAGAGCTCCAGGCATCTAGCATTCAGGGAGCATAGGATCTGGGATTTCTGATTGTCTCAGATTTAAAATTGTTTTTTTAATCAGATCTATTTCTGGGACATGTTACACAGCTCATAAAAATACTGTTTGGTTTGGATCACATCTGATAAGCTTCCCTGCTTCCCAGGGAAAACAGAGAAAACAAGGCACATTTCCATGCATACAGTGAACATAATGCTTCCATCAACATCTGACAATTTCAAAATACTCTTTATACATTAATTTAACCTGGTAATCTTACGTTTCTGATGCCTTTTTTCTGCTCCTTTCTGTGTTGCTCCATTCACAGTGTTATTTAGAGCTAATTTTGTTAAATACTGATATAGGCCTTCTGATGTGCTACACATTCAGCAAATGAGGTCTCAAATACAGAACAGCAATGCTGGCAAGATATTGCATGTTTTCTACCCTATCAGGTAAATTTCATGTAATACCCCAATGCAAATGCAACTGAACCCAAGACTGGACCTGAGATGACATCTGCAGGATAGTAATTTTCCGTTTGCTTTTGTAAAATGGTGTCCAGAGGTATTCTACTTAGGGCTTCAGAACTGAACAAATAGTCTGTTCTGCATGAGAAAGAGGAGCTGTCCTATTTAAGGCAGAGTGCAGAGCAACTGTCTTCCTTCCCTGTCCCATTTTCCTTTGCAATAGCAAAGGATCTGTGGAGATACTTGACTGGGCACAGTCCTGGGCAAACAACTCGAGGTGACATGGCTTGAGCAGGAGGCTAGATCAGATGATCTCAGGAATTGTCTGTCAATGCAAACGGTTTTGGGATTGCTTTAGCCTTGAAAATGTTTTTTTCCATACCCTTTATTTTTTTTTCTCAGTTTTTTTTCCTGACCAATTCCTGCTGCAGCAAAGACAAAGTAAAACCAAGCTGGGATTCCATCAGCTGCTGCAGAGGGACAAGTCCAAGGTGAGAGTTGTGAGCTTGTGTCTGCAAAGTCAGTTCCTGTTATTCAATAAATTTTGAGTGCATCATCAGTCTAACTGGACAGATGAGGGTGTGTGTGCTCAGAAGCTGTCTAGTGCCATAGCTACCACCTGACAAACAATTTGTGG
>VYZP01071106.1:84146-185100 GCA_013400635.1 Hypocryptadius cinnamomeus
TTTTCTGCAGCTGAAATATACAGGAGTCTGTGTCCATGTCAGGGACAGAAGTCTATGTCCCTACAACAAGTGTAGTGTCAATCCAGGTTGTGTCAGGCATGGTTAATTCATCCTCCATGCTTTCACTGGCAATCTGTCTTGTTTTCATTTTTTTAACTTACATTATTCTTTAGTCTGAAAGAAGAATTATTTTGATTATAAAGGCAAAATTTGTATATTTTTGTTTGCATGTGGCCTTAAGTGAATTTAAATTAATTTCAAGGAGATGATAAAGGTAACATAAATAAATAGATAATAGATAGATGGAAAGATATAAAGACAGACATGTCTGGTTTGTGTTTTCTGTATCTGCTGAGCTTCTCCATTCAAAATTGACAGGTAAACTTATGCTGCTGATGTTACCTGCCATGACTTTCTCACTTCTAAACCTGAGAGCTGGGGAACACCTGTTTGCATTCCACATGTCTATGCAGAAATGTGGCCTTTGAGATTGGGCTGTCCTGTGCCAAGCACAGTGGCTGGGCATGTTCACCAGACAGCAGCTGGCTGCTCTTCTGTGCCTGAAAATTTGGGAAAAATGTTTGTAGCATAGCTCAGGAGGAAGAGCCAGAGCAGGCAGCTCCCTTCAGTATTGAGTTATTTCAGTTCCCTTTCAAGTGGTGGGAATATTTCCCACCCAAGCAGGCTGTGCCAGCACCAAGTGCTCTTGGCAAGTCCAATCTGCCAAGCTCGCTCTCTCTGTAGGGACTCTCAACTGGCAGCTGGCTTTTTGCCATTCAGTCCCACAGAGACCACTGCAAAGCCTCTCAGCAGGACCAGATTCTTCCTTCTGAAATATCTTTTAACCTACAGGCAGTAAAATATTTCAGGTCACGGTCATGGTCAGAGATCCTGTGGTTAACTAGGTCTGATAGCCTCCACTCAAGGTGCTTTTAGGCATTGCATTTTCCTCTTGAGAGTGCAGGTCTTTCCAGTAAGTGTAAAGCTTTTTAAAGCTGGAATTTAGTGCTGTGAAGTCTTGAGCTGAGGGAATCCATAGGTTATGTTCTGGTTGGTTGTAAATCAATGTATCAGAGCATGGCAGTCCTGCTGTGATCTGAAGGCAGAGTTAATATTGTCTGCTCTTGGCCTTTCTCAGCTGCAGGGCTGAGCACTGCTGTCTGCCAGGGTTTGCCAAATACAGTCACCAAAGGAAAATCAATGCTAATCAATGTCTACAGACAGGGTTGGAAGCAGAACACCTCCCTAGAGACTTGCTGTCTGCAGGCTGTCATCCTTTAGCTTTTCATTAAGGTTTTAGGCTACCTAAGAGTCTGTCTTTCAAGGTGTAGAGTAGGGAATTTCAGAGAAAGTGAGGGACCTTCCCCAGCTCTAAGGTACTGTGTCCCCAGCCATCTGCAGAAAGGTGTATGCATGGGAAACCTCTGCTGCCCTGTGCTTGTGAGTACCTCTCTGCATTGCTGGCCAGCATAAAAGTCAGAGACTTCATCTGAATCCCAGTGTAGTCCAGGCTGAGATCCACAGGAGTCGCACTGACTTCTTCCTGAACCTCTTCTGTGCTGTTCTGTGACATTGACACTCAGCAGGACAGATGTACCCAGGAAAGGCTGGCTGCTCTTGGCCTCTCTTTCTGGTTCTTGGTTCTGACGTGTCTCTTCTCTAAAATAAGTTTATCACAGGGTCCTCTCTTGTACTCTGCTGGGTTTGCAATCCTGGCAGTGAAACAAACTGTAGAGGGATGGGATATGCATTTGTGTGCACATATGGAAAGGGAGTGGAGTGAGAATATGTTGGGATGAGGCTCTGTTCCTTACAGAGAAGAATTGGACCAACTCAAAGTGCAAAGAAAATGCTGTCCATGGCTTACGGAGAGAACAAAAGTGAATAAATTCAACCAGATATAGGTATTGACTGGGCACAGGGCAATCTCTCTACCTTCTGTAACCCAAGTACTTATTTGAGCTGCTTCTTCCACCCACCTTCTCCCCTCTGATTCTCTCAGCACCTGCTGTATTAAAAATACAATTACACCCTTGAAAAGTGGTGGATTTGGGACTCTGTCACTGTGTCAATGACCTTTAGATTTAAGACTGGCTCCCAAGTGACCCCTGCCCCACAGGTCAGTAGTTAAGTCGTTCATTCTCTCCACCTCCTTTCATCACCCAGCCTTCAAAGAACAAAAGTCAGATCTGCCTTGCTCACACTACTTTATCCATGCTCACTGCATATCGTTCCCTAGCAGCAAAGAAATTTGTGGCAACTGGTTAGATACTGGAAGTTCATAAATTGTTCATGAATCGTATGCCTGTGAAACATGTTGGTGCTGCACCTTTACTTTTTGTTTAGAACTAGGTGCTAGGATGGATCTCAATGTCCTGAGACAACTCTGCTTTGCCATTTAATGCAGCTGTCCCAGGAATCCTGTTAGTCCCCCTCTGTGATGCTCATTGTACCTTCATCCTCCCTGATCCAGACGAGGCACAGCAAATGAGGCTGCCGAGTACAAGGCTCACCACAGTGTCTTCCTCAGCGTGGGCAATACTCCAGAAACACATGTGGGATCTCACTGTGCATTGTCTAGTGCCAGGCACAGCATGTTCACATCCACCACGATCTGAATCCACAGAATCTCAAGCGAAAATCCAGACTGCAGACCTGGCCTTCCTCTAACCACAGGCTGGCATCACTGGGATTTGTGCACAGGACTACAGCATCCTTTCAAGGTACATTTGCAACTCATTCTTTCCTTACACAGCCGAAATATCCAATTTCAATTACATTCCACAGCTACAGCAGGGATGTTGAGAAAATGGACGTGATGGGTGTCAGTTCCCTTAGGCTCTGTGACAGGTGAACAGTGGCAGAACTTGTTTCCTGCCTCTGGAGAAAGTAGTCCTCATTTGAGCTGAAATGTGGAGCTGTATTGGTCCACTGATCCTGTTAGAAATTCCAAGTGAAGGAAACCTTTCACTGATGTTTCTGCATGACAAATTCACAGGAGCACACTTCACACCCTCTCTGCTGGTTAGGAGTACCATGGGTTGGAGCAGACCATGATTCTTTTAACTTTCCAGCACTCCTTTTTGTACCAGGAGATACCAAGGAGGCTTCTAGAAAATACCACCTTAGCTGGTCTTTCTTGAAATATTGACAACCGTAGCTTCCCATAAGAAAAAAATTATTGAAGTAAATAAATACTGTTCATACAACTCTGTTCAGCACTGCTAGTTACAGCTGGGGACAGCAGGGTCTTTAGGACTAGGGATATTTTTGTCATTTGTACTAGGGTTTTACCACTGCAACAACATACCTGAGACATTGTCAGCCAGCTCCAAATAACCTGGTACATCTCCATGGCACAGGTCCTGTTATCTCACAGCACTGTGCTGGCATGACTGTACCATGCCCACTTCCACAGGAGGGATTGCCACAGGATCCTCAGCATTTAAACTAATTTGACATCACCTGCTGGAAGCAGAGGACTCTCTCTAAGGTGACATTGCCTTGTTTAGTATAAATACCTACTACACATGACACATAAATACATTGTGAACCTCACATTTGCTGATTTCTTGACTTTTGTATATAATTCGTTGAGACTACACTTTCCTGACACACATTTTGCGCAGAGATTCCTCTCTTGGTGTTCATAGAACACTCTCAGGGGTGTTAGACATCTAATCAAGGATGGAACTGAAACTGTCTCTGTGATCCAATGATTTCCCATCTCTTCCTCACAACTTCTGCATCTGTCACCCTAGTGCTTCCTCACCTTCTCCCAGCCTCAGATTTGGTTGGGGATTGGATTGTTCCCACCTTTCTTTTAGCCAGAAAGGACAGCTATACATCCTAAGCTCCCCTGAACTTTGGATTAATTTTTATATCCAACCTGGACTCTTCTTTGAATCTAAAGGTTGTGCCTATTTGAATATCTCCAGAAAACAACAGACTCCAAATTAATTCTTTAGAGTGTCATATGCTTTTTTAAATGAAGTTGATTAAAATCTTTTGAATTGTGAATGTTTGGAAGAGATATAGCAACATTGTGCAACGAAATTTTAGTTATTTGTCTTTTTCAATGACTGGTCAAAATCTTCTTAGCACATAGATGGAAATACAATATGAACTAAAAGTGTAAGAAATTGTAATAAACAAAGAATTCCTGTCATTATTCATCATCTGATAATGTTGTTTCTACCACCAAGACTCTTGCATAAGAGACAGCAGGGTTAGGGTTAGGGTTAGGGTTAGGGTTAGGAAAAATCCTCTGCTGGAAATCACATTGTAAGGTCTTTGAGATCCTCTACCAATGTAAAATGAAACTTTAGAGAAGTTTGGAGCAATAAAGATTAGTTTCTTAAATAATTTATTTGGAATATATTAGGTGTTAAATAACATCATATAGCACAAAGTGTTATCAGTTGCACTGTATTTGTTCATGATGACGCAGATAAGAAATCCCCAAAACACAAAGAAGAAACTTGACCAAAAAAAAGAAATCTTTGGTAGAAAGATCTAGGGAAATACTTGCTGAATGTGACAGTAGGGAGCTCCTAAACTGAAAGGAGATCAAAGAAAATAGTGATATGTACCGAAGCAATAACAAGAAGGGAAGGGTTTTAGCATAGAAAATACAACAAGCATGTTATGTTACAAAATTGCCAGGTTTTCTTTCCCCTTCCCAGTATGACAGCTGCTCATAAGATGTTTTTCCTCGCCTTGGTGATTTGTGTTTCCTAGGATAGCAGTGACTGGTAGACCCAACAGCACCACCACACCTCAGCAGGAAGTGCTCTGATTTACTTGGACTAACTTGTCCTGCTGCAACTCCAGCAAGCCAGCGGAAAGCTGAGGAGGATGTGGCTCATTACCTCTGAGGTGCCATGCAGAAGAGGCTGTGGCTCCATTTAGTCACATTAAGGTGGGCAAAGGTGGGGAGAAACAAACAAAGGACTCTCGGTGCCTTTCCGCTCAGCTGCTCCCCAGGGCCATCCTGGCAGCTCAGAAACCCAGGGATAGGCAAACTGTTAGCAGTATTCAGAAAGGAAACCAAAATAACATGAACCCTTCCAGCTTTTTTTTCTTTCTTTCTTTCTTTTGGTCAAAATCTGTCTGCTGGCATGCCTGTACCTTCCAGCACCAGCGCTGGATGGGGTGAGCTGTGTTCTTGTCAGACCTTGGCTTTTGTCAGTGCTGAGGACAGCTCAACATTCCCACAGCAGGAGCCAGCCCTGGCTTCTTTGGTGCACCTGGTGCTTGGTGAGGCTTTGAAAGGCAGCTCAGCTTCAGGTGCCAAATCCCCTCATGCAGAAAGGCCGTGCATGCTGCATGCACAAACCCTAGTTCTGCTTTCTGAAAGCACCTCTTCGTCTCATGAACAAACAGAAACAGCCCAGGGACATGCCTTGGCCTACAGGAGCTACATTTCTTCACCAGTCATGAACAATTGTCTTTTCTAAGCCTTGACAAGTACCTTGGTCCACATGAAAATCAAGAGGCACTTGTGTCAGTGGGAGCTGGATCTCACCAGAAAGCCATTCCACTTAAACCTGGTGTCATTTTCTCTGCTGTTTTGGGTTGCTCATAAGTCACATGAGCAGGCCAGGCCTTGGCTGGCACAGGTTGTAACTCAAGTCAGGAAATTAGATGGGATTTTTTTGTGGGCAACAATAACCCACAGTGGCCACTTTCATGCAGCTTATCATGTAAACACCCACAGCATGATGGTTCATACAGGGCAGTGACTCACAAATGGAAGATATTTACACCAATTTCTTTGTCTTTGCTCCATAGGCCCATTTTTAAGGAAGCTGAGGTATAGCTGACCATCTTCCTTCAGGTGTACACTGTCCTGCTATGGAGGGGATTTACTTTGCCTGTTGAACCCACTGAAACTCATCTATTACTATGTATTTTGCCATTTTGAATTCGCACTTTTTGCTTTAACCTAACATTTAATTTTGATTAATGTGCTTTGCTCTGACACAAGAGCAAAGACAGTCTTCCTCCAGTCTGAGGAAGAAATATGTAGCCAGGTTCAAGGGCTAGGACTTAAATTAAAAAAAAAAAATAAAAAAGAATCAAGATAGAAATAAGATCCACAAGTTCAAGAGAGAGTGCAATTAGCCTCTAGAACAACTCATGGAGGACTGTGTCAAATATCACATCTCTCAAAATCTTTCACTACCAAGACCAGGTATCTGTTGTGGACAAATTTTGTGGTGGTGTCATAATTCTTTGTCTCAATAGTGTTTCCTTGAAATAGAATAGAAGAATAATTTCTTTCCCTGTCAGAAACACTGAAGGAATTTCTATGCCATGATTTATGGAGGAGATCTGGACAGAAGACTCCCCTGGCTTGGACTTTGCCATGACAGCAGCGAGTCCTTCCAAGCTCCCAGAGACCACAAGTTCTCCGTCTGGACTTCCAAGTTTTTGCACGACCAAGGATTTCCTATCCTATTAAATAGAAATTCAAATTAAATAGCAATAAATACAAATAAATAGCCACAATACACAGAAGAGCAACCCACAGATTCTGCCAGGAGAGAGGGACTATCACACTAACACCGAGACTTGCACATCTCATTGTCTGCTAGGGGGATGATGCCTCTGACCAACATTCTGCTATATTGCTGCTCATGCCGGGACAGGAGACACCACAGTTTTCAATCAGTGTCAGCTCTTCCATGCTCTGCAAGTGTGGGGCTTGCTGGAAGAATCCCAGGATGCTGCCTCGAGCTGCCACTGCTGTCTGCTGCAGGCCTGGCTCTCCCAGGACCTTGACGAGGAAGTTGATGTATCTCATGGCCAAGCGGAGCGTCTCGTTCTTGCTCAGTTTTTTGTCTGGTGGGTGGGTGGGAATGAGCTTCCTCAGCTTGGCAAAGGCACTGTTGACATTCTGCTGCCTCCACCTCTCCCTGGTGTTGGTGAAGATCTTCCTTGTCATTCTTAAGGTGCTGCAAAGCAAAGGAGATGGTGAGTGGATGCTGGGTACCCCTGGTTTTCATACAGGCTGCTTTTTTAGGGTCATTGTAACCTCCGGGCAAGTGGCAAGCACAGAGTGGTGGTGCTAGGCTTCTAATTTTTACCCTCTCTGGCTGGTGCTCTTGTCCTCCATGTCCTTCACAGATTCACCCTAAAGTCATGATCAGAAATATTAGAGATGCAACTGGATGCCAGAGTTCAGTAAGAACTTCACAAAGGAGGTAAAGGAGTTTAATTTCCTTGTACAAGCATTTGGTGCTGCTGCAAGCCCAGCTTCTCCAGGCTCCTCAGAGTTCCCCTGCAACAGAATTCCCAACAGACAATGTACTTGTCATCCCACCAGGCACTTTTTATGGGGGCAGCAGGCAGAACATGTCCATGCTTTCCCAGCCTCATTTCACACCTCCCTGGAGTCTGCACCCAGCTGGCCCAAGCTTGGTGATTCCTGGCTGGAACTAAGCCAGGTGGACTTCACCATGGGCCTTCAGTGAGCAGCCAGCCCACACCACAGACATGTGTGACTGGTTATTTCTCCAGGGCTGCACCAGTCTGGTTCCCTGCCCAGCCCACAGTGGCTGCTCACTGCTGGTGTCAGACACTTTTCAGTCTGGCTTCTCCTTTAGCCTCTGAGAAATGCCAAGATTTAAGCCACAAGTGTCATAAGTACATGAGGGAAAGTGTGACTCCTACAAAGCATGCTGGCATCCCAGACTAAACCTCTCCCCAGTTGTTCCCTGTCCACCCTCACAGAGCCAAGCCAAGGGAGCCCCGTGCCCAGAACAGACCTGGCAAAGAAGAGTACTGAGGCAAGGGGTGCACAGTGATTTTAAATGTCATTTACCAGAAAGACTGCCAAAAGTTCTTTGTGTTGCCCTAGCCTTTTCCCCACCACCATGGGAAAGTGCCTTCCCTTCTCTCCCACAGCCCTGGGAGAGACAGACTCCCCCATTTCTGAAGCAGCTCTTTGTGCCAATGGCACGCAGACAGTTGGAGCAGGGAAGAGCTTTCCACAGCCAAGAGACTAAAGGACAAATGTTTCCACTTACCCTCTTATGCATGTGAAAACCTCAGCTTTTTATACCCATTGGCAAACCCTTCTTTACTGTAGTCCTCTAAAGGGGAGTGGGGAGCAGAGGGAATAGCATCCTTCATCCCCAGAAAGAGGAAGCTTTGGGATGACAGCCCAGCTGTGATCCTATTTCCATCTGAAGCAGCCTCACACCGTGTAAGACACTCGGGGTTCACCAAAGCACACAGTAAAAGTCCAGGGGAATAAAGAAACACAAATGTGACTCACAGTTTAATTGGGATGCCCTGTCAGGGGGCCAAGGCAGGGAAGTTCCTGCCCAGCTCCTTAGAGTTCCAGTCCAGCACGGATTGCCAGCTGCCAGGGGAACACAGCTGCAGCACTGTGGATCCTGTCACAGCTGTGTTCAGAGACCTCTGGCCAGGGATGCAGCCAGTACAGGCACACCCCTGAACACTGTAAATGTCTGCTCGTGCTGACAACACCTCACAGGCTCCTCTTGGCCCTGGCCTTTACACTGGTAACACATTTCTATTTTGGTAGAGGTCTGAAATTGCTGTCGTACCTTTAGGGAAAGAGAAAATTGTCTCCTCAAAATGGCCTTGTTTCATGAAAGGCTCCTTTACAAAACAAAACCTTATATTTCAGGTTGCTGAGAGTTTTTCTTGTCTTTTGTAGACTTATATTAAGACTCATTGCTTGATCCAAATAGGGATTATATCTCTGGGGTTTTTTTTTGGTTTTTTTTTTAATTGTTGTCGTACTGCATGTATCATTTTTGGTTTGTGCTGTGGGAGCAAATCTGCTTGGTGCTTTGCACCTACCTCAGATATGTTGCACGTACCTTTCTGGCAAGAGCACTGCCACATCAGTGGTACAGATTTAAACACTGTCTTTCAGTGCTTCTCTGTACTGCAATGTTTTCAGTGCCCAAGGCAAAACTTTTGCCTTTGCAGATTTATTCTTCCAAGCAGCTGCTCAGATCCATGTGAAATGCAGAATGCCACCTGCTTCTTTTCTCTGTCCTCTGTTTTGGTGTTTATGTTGTTGTTTGATTTTTTTTCCTTTTTTTTTTTTTTTTTCTTCTGAAGACACACTTATCTGTAAAAAGGTAGTTATTTTTTGTAACATAGGGGAAGTTATTTGGGTTCCCTTATCTCTTCTAATGCGTTGACTGGGCTGTATTTTGCCAGCCCCTTGGGGCTCTGCTCTGTAATTCTGCCACGTGGATCAGTGTTTACTGGGTACCTGTTTACATCTCACCTGCAAATACCAAGAGAGAATCTGCTTCTTGTCTTCCTCCTGCTGCAGACAGCCCCCAGCACAGCGCTCCAGGAAAGCAGGTTAACACCCAGCCCTGGTGCTGTGAACATGCCCTCTTGTCCTGTTAGTGGTTTTATTGGTGGAAAAATAAACCCAGCCTACTCCTTCACGCCGTGCTCTCTTTGTCTCTGCACTCATGCCTTGGGAAAGGACAATGCTACGTTTGTGGTCACAAGCCTTGTCAGCAAACAGATGCCTTTGTGAGAGCAGCTCCTGCTTTACACTTCAAAAACGCGTGTTTGTATTTCTGACATTTATTCGAGATCAGCAAACAACAGCTCCTTTCCTTTCCCAGTGCCTCCTCCTGCAGGGATAGCGCTTCGGGGAGCTTTGTTTCAGGTGTAAGCCACCTCATACGTCTCTCCACCTTAAATTCCTCCCCTTTTTTCCTTTACTGGTGTGGGTTTCCTGTTGTTGTGCTTGGAGTTTCCATTAGAAACATAGCAGAAAAATTATCTTAGGCTAATCCTGCACTGATTATAATGTTTCAGCACAGCTTTTTGCTCTGGTCACCTACACATCCCTCGAGTTCTCTGCAACCACAGCACCTTCTAGTTAAAATGCAGCCAGTTTGCTGGCAAGGGATCTGATTTCCATTTCTTTTGTCTCATTCCCTTCCTTATTTTCCTTCCTTCTCTCCAACTCTTGTCACCAAACTTGTCTTTCAATGTATCATTTGCAACTTCAGGTCTTTGCTAATTGTGTACAACCAAGCGATGTATTCTTTAGCTTTCTGTGATGCACTGTATGAAATGCATGTCATCTACTTTGTCTGTTTTAAATTTGTGCAGAAATCACCTGTTTGTACAAATACCATGTAGATTTATTGCATTAACCTGCAGGTTTGGACTCCGTACTTTCTGCTCCACAGATTAACAGCCCCACATTTAGCTGAGAATTAAAAATTCGGTAAAACAGCAACTTAAATTCAAGAGGATTAATTCTGCTCTCAGCAGCCTAAATCTGAAAGTTTACACCATTTTCACTGGAGGAATTACTTTGAAGGACAACATTTTGCACTGAGGAAAGGATTTAAGTCAGGTCAAGAAGGCACGTCCAGAAGTAGGATGTAAATGGAGTTTCATGAGCTAAGGTGCACATCTGCAACATGTAAAGAGAATTATGCAAAGAAATAGCCCCATCGAATCTGCTACAACAGCCAGAGAGAAAAAAAAAAAAAAAAAAAAGAAAAAAAAAAAAAAAACAAAGGAAAGGCCACCACCACCCACCAAAGAGACAACTGAAGCTCTTTGCACCCCCTGCCTATCCATTTGAAAAATATAAAAATGTGTGGTGGGCGGAATACTGGCAGTTTCCAGTGCGGCCGCGAGTTTCACCAGACAAAAGAGCGAAGGGCGGAAGAGATGAAGATCTCTCCCAGCAGCAGTTCTCACAGCCTCTCCGTGCTAAAGCCTTTCAGGCAATTCAGGCAGCAGCAGAGCAGCAGAGCAGCTTAGGCACAAAGCGCATCTCTGCCAGACATTCCCCAGCAAATGGCCCCCGAGCCCGCGGTTAATGTTTGAGGGCTGGCAGGGGACTCGCCGGCAGCCCGGCACTCAGTCATAATTAGCAGGATGCTATTAACTAAAGATCTTGGAGGAGAAAGTTCCTCCCTCAAGTTATACCTCTGACCTCGGTGAAGTTAAATCCATGTTGAAACTGGCCACTGGAGACCTGCTCCTGCAAATCTTAATCAGACAGCAGATGCCTGCTGCCACCAAGAATTGGAGCGCTTCTAGTAAACCAGCGGTGCCACGCCATCACTCCACAGGGGAAACCCAGCGCCTGCTAAAATTGGTTATTTAACACATTGCACTGGATTTTGTTAAGTCCCCCCAGCCCTTAAGTAAATGGCAACAGAGGAGCAGATGGTGCCTGTTTCCTCTTCCAGGCAGGTGCTCGTGAGCCCGATCTGCCACAGGGAGCAAAGATTCTCCAGCTATCGCTGCTTGCTGCTGTGCTTTGTTCGCTTTGCATCCCTGTGATTTGGGCAAGAGGAGAAAAGGGGAAATTCACTGTTTCCCTCTTCAGTTTCACACAAGCCTCAGAACGTGGCGCTCAGCTTCACACAGAGGGCAAGACTGAGCATGGGTATTACAAGACAAAACACTGCCTATCGCTGGCATGGGACTTTATTTTTTTTCCCATTCCATATGAGGAATAAACTCACTCCTTGCAGCTTAACTATGCACAGTTTGCTGCATGGCTGCGTGGATTTCAGGGACTTTCTTTGGGTTGGGAGGGGAGGGAAGGGCAGAGGGGACAATGCACCCCAGCTTGATGGATTGCAGGAGGAGCAGCTCACCACTAGGTACAGGCTCTTCCCCGCAGCTTTCTTCAGCTCATTCTCGCCATTGCTGCCTCCCTGCATCTCAGTGCTGACCCTTCCCAAATTTCCTCCCACCCAAAATCCCACAGGTGTATGAGTGGACAAGGACACAGAGAGATCTCAGTGCTGAGAGTGAATGCTGGGCTGGCACCCAGGAGTTGAACTTCTCTCTGTGTTTCTGTGGTCCCCTTGCCTCAGGCAAGTTCCTTTTTTTTCTTTTTTTTTTTCTTTTTTTTTTTTTTTTTTTTTTTTTTTTTTCTTTTTTTTCTTTTTTCCCATGCACCTCCTTGACCCTCCTGCTTATTAACCTCTGCAAGGTTTGTGGAAAAAAATTGCCAAGTGTATGTAAGAATTTGTGTTTTAGAGCAGACACAAGCACAGGGTGGCCCAGCCTTGCAGTGCTGGTGTAAGGAATGAGAAGAGCCTTTCCCTGCATCCCCAGGGTGTTTCCTTACACTATCAGTGAACTTCATTTTATTTCAAATAGGATGTGGGAAGAGGAACTATTCAGGAGTAAACAAGGGTTCCTTTCTTTGCCTCATGCCTCTGTTGGGGGTGTTATGTGACAATCACACCGAGATACACAGTAGAGCAGAGCAGCAAAAGCACTATAAAAACCAGTCCATGCTGACACAGTGATTTACCTTTTTTAGAGCCTTTAAATCTAGGACAAAATGCACATAGCAGAATCCCTGCTCCTGGGAGCACTCCTGTCTGAGGGCAGCATTTACAGAAGCTCTCACAGTGCTCTCACTGAACCTTTAGAAAAGGAAATCACCGGAGTCTTCAGAAGCAGCTGTGTGAAGGTCTCAGGGCTAAGTCATCCTTGGTGTTTGGGGTTACTACACTGCACATGACCCCAGTTCCAAAGGGCAGCTCCTTCACCTGACCCAGTGCTGCTTCTGGGTTGCTGAGCTTTGTAATCCAGTTGCCCTCCTGGAGGCTTCAGGTCTTCAGCAGCGAAGAGCTCTCTGCTTTCTGAGAAAAAAGAGGCTCCAGGGCATGCACACTGTGCCACCATGCCCTTTAGGCCTGCCTTGGGAAAAGAAGATCTGCAAAGCAATGAATGGGCTGCCACCGAGATGGGGTTTGGGAGAGCACAGAATTATGTGGCCAAGAACTTGACAATAGTGATAAAGATGTGGCTCAAGAAAAGGTTTACTCTGCACACAGGAGTGGGATTTTTTTGGGCTTTGGGATTTTTTTGTTGTTGTTGGATTTTATTTTTTTTCATGTAGCTCTCTTCTGCTCAATACTTTTTATGGCTCTTTGCAGAAAGATGAATTATACCACAGCTCTACACCAAAAAAATAAAGAACCCACTCATGGGCTGCAACAGCTTTTGCTAAATGGAGTTCCAGTGCATTGGCAGGGGCATGACAGCTTGCTAAGCTGAGAAAGGAACACTCTGCCAGGTTTAGCTTTTGTTTGCTGAAGTTGCACTTGTGTTATTTTCGGTTCCAGAGAATCTGAGAGTCTCTCTCTTGGAAAAGTGCATCTCTGGCCTGAATGACAGTTCCTGTGGGTTTCCTTTAACAACACTCTCTGCCAAATTAACAGCCCAAATACTACATAGAGACATCCTCACGGTGCTTTAAGGTAAATACAGAGAAGAAAAACAGTTGGGTTCTGTTCCAGGAGTTCTTCAGGTCTCTTTTTTTGTTTGGTTTGGTTTGGTTTGGTTTTTGGTGTTTGTTTTTGGTTTTTTGTTTTGGTTTTTTTTTGTTTGGTTTGGTTTGGTTTGGTTTGGTTTGGTTTGGTTTTTTTGTTTTTCCCCAGACCCAGAACCACTGTTCCACACTGATATTTCTCCCACTCATTCCTGCCTCCCTCTCTCTGGCCCAACAAGGCTGGAGGGCAGCTGTGAATATCAGAAAACATCTGCCCTGCCCGTGTATGTAGGGAAGACCACATATTCCTTCAAGTGAGGAGTGGGGCCAGATCCCACACATCTCACAGCTCAGCAGAGAGCAGTCTGCAGCAGCTCACGCTGTTAGAGAAGTTGTTGGGAGCAGAAAGAGGAAAATCCAGCCAATGCAAAGGACATTTGCATCAGGGGGAACGTAGATATTAATTACGTTTGGACGTGGCCCCCAGACAATATTTGCTTTTGCATTCTGTCCAGGTCTGCTCTGAGGCTGGTGGCAAATCTGCCTGTGACTGCAGCCAAAGGAAGACTGGAGGTCTGACAGCACCCAGTGCCCTGTCTGCCTGCCAAAGCTCCCACCAGGCTGCTGACCACCTCGGGCCACACCAGTGCCTGCTGTGCCTGAGACCAGAGGTCACCGTGAGCACAGAGGAACGGCAAAATGCAGCTGCCAAAAGTGAGATACAAACCACTGCAAGACAAGGAGCACAACCCCATTTTCCCCTGGGTGTCTTGCCACGAACCTCTGTGGGGCTGCTCCTGAGAGAAACAGCAGTCAAAGATTATCCCTGCCTCAGCCACCTGTGTTTAGTCCAAATTTCCTGCCTGGCATGCTGGCTCCATGAGCACATCATTTCTTGGGTCACCTGCTCACATCACTACTGTAAAGATTTGTGTAAACAGGCAGTAAAACCAAGCTGCATTAATTTTAGGGTTTTTTTCTGGTTGGTTAGCTTTGCAGTTCATTGTTTGTTTGGCCTTTTTTTTTTCCTTTCCTTTTTTTTTTTGGTATCTGTGTGAAATAATGTAGAAATGCATGGTGGAAAAATATTCTGAAAATTAAATATTGTCCTGTAGTGTTACAAGGAAATCAGGAAGGATAGAGACAGCTACTTCAAAAAGCATGCATGCTTTGCTGTTTATTAACTTTCTCAAAAATAGTTTTATGCAGAAGGCTACCCCTGGAAATAGAAACAAGTTTTATATTGGCAGTTTCAAAAGTTTTGTAACAAATCTGAGAGTTACTAATATTTAACAGAAAAACTGAATTTTATTTTACATGCTAAGCTTTTCCTCCTAAGTGCACTGTTGAACTGCAGAAAATTCAAATGCCTATATATTTTACATCTGCATCAGCTGTAACGTGGATAACCAGTAAAGTATGGGGATATTTTTAAAAATGTGAGGATTGGAATTTAAAACTTATTCCTTACACTTGTACCTGTTGACACAGTCAGTGAATTTCCACAGAGTCTAGTGAATAAACAGTATATGATTATTTGTGCTTTTGCAAGGAATTTGTTTTAAATATCAAACAGTATTGGATAATTCACTTAAGTTTTATTTCTAAACTCAGGGAATCTGTGACGCTCTGTCTAATCCTTTTGCACCAGTGCAATAACTCTGATTTACAGCAGCTTGCAGTGCTATAAACAAGTTTTCCTAATGTGTAATTATACAGCTGTAAAAAAATCTAGGAATAGTTAAGAGCAGTGATTATAAAATCATTTTCGTTTCCTCCACATTGCACCACCAACATTTCTCTCAAAAGCAGTAAAACCAATCAATATTTTCTTCTGGTAAGGTCTGACTCACTGAGTCTCTGTGGGGACTAGGAATTTGGAAAGTTCAGGTACAAACTGTCTCTTCACTTGATGAAGTGCAGCCACCTGTGAGTGGCTGTTTGTCAGATGAGATGCCTTACTCGTAAATTTTTGATGACAGGAACCAGAAGTGCCACAATAAGAAATGAAAATCCAGAGAAGTGGTAAAAGGCCACTACAGAAATCGTTTCCTTTTAGGATGTTCCCTGCTCCGAGGGGAAATTTTGGCTTTCCTACGAAAGTTGCAAGATAAGCCCAAAAGAGGGGAGGATAGCTGTAAAGAGAAGAGGCCATTGTCACTTACTTTTCTGCTACTTGTGCCTCTGGAAACCTGGTCAGGGGCCGAACAGGCAGCAAAATCAGGCTCTTCCCGTGATTCTTTCCCGACTGCTTTTCCAGTGCCTGCCCACGGAGCTTGCTCTGGCTGGAGTCAGCCTAGCGCTGGTCCCGGCTGCCTCATTTATAGAGTAGCAGTTCCTTTGTCTGGCGCGTGTCACCACTAGTCCTGGCAATCCAGGGAGCTTGTTTTGCATCTCCCAGGAGATCCTCTCTCTGTCTTGCCTTTTCTCTGCTCACCACATGCCCCCTGCCCTTTTCTGGGGCTGGTGTGGTGTGGCAGCTGGAACCATCCTTACCAGAGTCTCCTGTCTCAGTGACTCTGGAGAGGACTTTGCAGGAAAGGATGGCACCAGCATTAGCAATTTTCCTTTCTTTTTCCTCTTCTGTTTGGGGAGATTTATATTTTTTTTTTTTTAAATTTTACTTATTTATCCAGCTCTGACATTGTCAGTGTTTAGAGAAACGGAGATGGCTCTTCCAGAAGCCTTGCTTAGTATGGCTCAGAACTGAGGAACAGGCTGGGGGTATTTATTACACTCCCAAGCAGGAGGAAGCTCCTGCTGTGCTCTGACAGAATGTGAGGTGTAGCTGGGGGGATGAAAATGTTTAGACAGGTGGATCCTGCCCTCCCTTCTTTGGCGGAAGCTCCCTCTCACTTGGAGTCACAGCTGGCACCTCCTGCAGCCAGGGGACAGTGACAGCTGCTGCTGCCCCAAGCCCTGGTGCCCCTGTGCCTCACTCTGTGTGACAGCAGGAGCCATGGGTGTGAATTCACACCTGTCCATCCTGCCCTTTGCTCCAGGGCCCAGGCAGGGCAGTGAAGGGTTAACTCATGCTTTTACAGCAAAGATGAGCCAGCTCCATACCCCTGTGGCTAAGATGTAGGGTCAGTGAAACACGGGCTTCTTTCTCCATGCTGGGGTGTTCCCAAAGCCTCCTTGCTGAGCAAGGACAACAGGCAAGGTGACATCTGAGTGCAAAACCCAAAACCTGCAGAACAACCCCACCCCAGTCATGTGTCTGTGTCCAGGACAGGGACTGGTCCATCCAGCCTCACCTTTGCTCTATAAATGGGTAACCACTCATTTATAGGTGAAGCACTGGCACAGGTTGCCCAGAGAGGTGGTGGGTGCCCCAGCCCTGCAAACACTCAAGGTCGCTCTGGATGGGGCGCTGAGCAACCTGATCTAATTGAAGATATTGCTCAGTGCAGGGTGGTTGGACTAGGTGGCCTTTAAATGTTCCTTCCAGCCCAAACCAGTCTTTGTTTCTATGAAAACAGTCATAAAATTGCCCCAGGCACAGGCCAACTAGCTTTACTGCAGCCATACAGGTCCTTTGGGACCATCCAATCCTTTCTGCTCCTCCATCCGCTTCTCCATTAAGTGCTGAGAGTTTGCTTTGGATGAACTTAAGAGCAAACGGAGAACAAGAGCGGGATACCTGCTTATGCCCTGGAGCAGCAGGAAATAGCCTGGGATGCAAAGGAGAACAAGGGGTGGGGAAAGAGAAGCCCAGCTCATCACCCCGCTTCCATGGGGCAGGAAAACTCCTGCAGCCAGGATGAGCAGCTTCAGGCACACCCCACCACTTCCCTCTGCCAGGTCCCAGGAAAGCTCAGGGATTACCCAGACCAGCTCACCCCAAACAGTGAGATGGCTCAGCAGTGCTCACCTAGCGGGTTTTTAACAGCGCTGAGGATGTTTCGGCTAACGGGATTGCCCCATAAATATTAATAAACCAGCAGTGGAATGATGCGGTCGCTCTCCGGAGAGAATGAGCCTCGGGTCCCTGCCAGGGCAGAGCTGTTCCCTGCAGAACTCGAAGGAAGGTTCAGCCCTTTCACACGGTAAATTAACAGTGGCACTACAGCCTGAAAGCTGTGTCAACCGCTTCATTTAGCACAAGTGTTATGTTAACTAAAGGCCCTATTCCGGAGGGGCCTTTGGCCTCACAGAAGCCTAATTTCCATGTAATTTACATTGGAGAGTTGGAGAGTGCCCCTCCTCTCTGTTACTTCCTCCAGCCTATTATGTACCCCAAACCTGCCCTGAGATGCTCCAGTAGTAGGGAAGGGGGCTTGTAGGTCCAGAAAGGGAAGGGAACAGAAGCTCTTGATCCCTGACTGCTTGGATACTGCACTGCCTAGAGCTTTCAAAACCTGCAGAGGCAAAGCACTGCAAAATACACAACCAGGAAAGCTTCTTTCCTTGCAGGGATAAGGGTAGGATGGACTGCTTTTCATTCCCACCCATGCATCCACACAGGAGAGGATGCAAATACGACAGAACTTTGTCCTGCACTGCTGGGGCACACCAGGACCCACTGCCAGGCACTGGGCAGGAGGTCCCAGGTGCAGAGCCAGCACTGGTGAGATGGCACAGGGTTGCTGACATTTACACCAGCTTCAAGGGTCTTTTTCACCCTGTCAAAATGCTCTGAAGGAGACATACATCAGGGTCTGGTCCACTGTGTCTTTATTAAGCTTCCTGTTGAGCTGTGATTACTTGGCACCCATGAACCGCACCAGTCTTATTCATCTTCCTCTCCATCCCTGTCAGTGACCTGGCAGCAGGGGGAACACATTACAATCCATCCCTGCAGTCCTGGCGTTACTTTTCCACAGACCTGGATAGTATGGCTCAGCCAGGAACAAGTGCTGTGGAAGCAACATCACACCCTGGGCTTGCTCCTCCTCACAAAAACCTCTGCTGGAATACATTCAAACAGTTTCCCTGGAGTCTGGGGCAATTCTTTACCTGCAACAGGTCTGGTTTTCAGCAGCCACCCATTGCCAGTTCATGAAAATTGAAGGGGGCACCAAAAGGATTTTGTAAGGTGTGATATTAGCAGGTCACTTCAGCCACCTCACCTCTGCACCACAGGAGCTGTCTGACCTGGATGAAGCAGCAGACTGGATGCTCTGTCTTATGAACTGCATTTCCACGTGTGACTCTGTGAAGTGGGGCACTTGAGAGTTGGCCATTTTGAAGAGGTCAAGAACATGTGGGTGGCTGCAAAAAAAAATTCTCAAAGCCGGGCCTCTTTCTGAACTCCGCCATGCCAGGATTAAAATTCCAGCCCCTGAAACAAACCAGGGGCATAACCCTGGTTTTTCCTCTTCCTAAAAGGAAGAAAAGCTGATTCTGGTGTAGTGGGCTGTGTGGTATGCCAGCAGGAGCAAAAGGCTTCATCCTGCTGCACATCTTCCAGAGCCAAGAGAAGCCTCTCCAAGAGAGAATGATGCTCAGATGGGCAAACAAATGTTTATGGTTCCCACTGGACCAGACCTCAAACTCTGTCTCTCTCTAGCAAAACTTTTATTTGCAAGTGACCAGGATATAGCAGAGAACCCTGCCTAAATGCAAGCAGAGATTTCAAAGGATGGGCCTGGATTTGAGTAATTTTTTCTGCTTTGTGAGGTGCCCCAGGTGAGCCTGATGAAAGCAGCACAGACAGAGTGATGGGCAGGAAAAGGACAGCGAGAGGCTGCAAACCCACAGCTGTGTCACCACTGTGACTTCAGAGCCCTGCTCTACAAATGGGAACAATAAGAAACAATTACACACATCTGGGCTCCTGCCCTTTAAAATAATAATTTAGATTAATAGATTTTGAGTATATTGAGCTGGAGGAGGCTGCTTGAGGTTCAGAATAGCAGCTGCATGCAGACTGCTGAAATATTAAACTTTCATCATCTAGAGCTTTTTCGTAGCTTTTTGAATCTCTTATTAGTGTTAACAAAATGCATCAGGGGGTGCTTTAAATTCTGGCCACACTTTCTGGCTTAATTCCAGAAGCCAAAAATCTCCTCCTTTTTAATGCTGAAACTTGCTGATAGCATTGAAGAAAATGTTTAGCCACAGAATAAAGAGACTGAAAACCTAATGTGCCTCTAAACCTTTTCACTAGGAGCAAGGGGAGAGACAAACAGCTCATTTTCCACTTGACACAGATGCACCTCAACATTAAAAGTTATTGGAAATCACCTAAAATAGAGGAAAACAAGTCAGGCATCTGAAAGGATAAGCAGCTGCCACTTTCAGGGGCACACAATGTGGAGGTTGCATGCAGCAATACGGCAACCACATCAGCATCACTCAAAACAGAGATTAAAAGAAATGTGAAGTTGAATTTAAGAAAATCTTTCTGACCAGACTGGAAGCCCTAAAGGGTCTTTGCCATAGGTGCACCTCCTACAACAAACTTAAAATTAATGACAACAAGTTGTCAAGAGACCAAGAGCTTTAATTTCCAGCATGACTTCAAGCAAAACCCTCAACCCCCAGCCACTTGGATTTTATGTGCTGGGGATTCCAGGATTTTCCACAGTCTGGCAAGTCCTCTTCCTTCATGTACAAGTCTTTGGAACCATGTAGCTTGCTCTCTGAGGTGAATTCTTGTAAGAAAGGAGGGAATTTGCTCTGAATCTCTCCAACATCTCTTAGTGCAGGTTGTTGTATAGGAACGGCTGGGGTTGAAATCTTTGAAGGAGAGGTCCCAGGTTTGGTGCCTGGGGCTGCTCCTCTCACAGGACCAGCTGTGCACATGTGTGCAAAGGGAACCAGCCTTTCAGAAGTTCATTATGATTTTACAGTTCATTTCATATAGAAAAAACAGATGTATTCACTATCCTAACTCTTAAAGGTAGCTTTCTTCCTTCACTTCTAAAGTTTCTCCATCCTATTATTTTGCTGAATTATGTATGTATGCCCATATTGCTGCCTTGATGGTGGAAAGGTGGTATAGCTTCAAATTTCCTTTTCAATGGATTTGTTTCCATTGTTTAAAGTACTTTCTTATAATTTTTTATCAATTTTGATCAATACTTTTTAAAGTATTTCTGTATTTCAGATGGTCAGCTGGTGCAAAGGGGTGAACTTTCATCAGTTACTACAGAACAGTGCTGACTTGCAGCCTGCAGGAATCACCCCATTACTCTTTTAATTCACCTGTATTCCATCCCATGACCATGCTAAACACCCCTTTATTTTTAACTGCCTCTAGAGAAGCGAAGGGCAGACAGAGAAAGGGAGACAAATTTTAGACAAAATTCCTATTGCACAGGTGAGAACTGTGCAAGATGCATATCTGATCATCTGCATTTTCAAAATAATTTCTCAGGGTCAGGCAGAAGCTCCTAACAGTTTGCACCAGGGTGTTCATTTTCCCCACCTGGCCATGAATATTGTTCCAGCACAGCTCGTGTCCCAGCCTCTCACACCACAGCACAGGGAAGCAGCTGCACTGACACCAGAGAAGTCCCTTGTGTACACATCAGTGTGTCCCCACCCCACCTGTGTCTGTCACCTGAGCCCATGGAACCCTGATGTGCCCTGTGAGCTGCTGGACCCATCAATCCTGCAGGATATGAACCCTGTGTGTACAAATTTTAAACAGCCCTTGAGACATTTGTTTACCCTGAGTGAAAAAGACATAAATATCAGGATGTGTGCTCAAGAACGGAGAAGGGCTGGGGAGCAAATTGTCTTGGCTGTCTGTGAGTACCAAAAGCTCAGTGCAAAGCCTGGTTGTACCAGAGGCAGCCTCATCCTTGCCACAAAAAAATTGCATTTATCCAGGAGCACCTTACCCAGAAATGGAGCTCAGCTTGGTTTTCAGGGTCATTTTCAGTGGGCACACAGAGAATTAACAAGCTCTCAGCTCCTCTGTTTTAGTTACAACTGACCTCCCTTGCCTTCTGCAGCTTTCTAGTCCAGTTGGTAAAAAAAATACTCTCAGTTCTCCCTGGATGGAAAACGTGACAGTCTCAGAGACCCAATGAGAGCCATAAACCACGTTCTGAGCAATGGTCAAAATTGAGGAAGGTGCTGGTGTGACTGCTGGGGCTCCTGGCCCGTGTCTCAGGAAGACACAAGTCTGTGTTAAACCCAGAGCCAGAGGAGGTGATGACTTTGCCTGCACTAAGGCACAGGAGCAGGTTTGGGCCAATCCAAGTCCAGGCTTTGCAGGCACAGATTATTTTTGGCAAGCCGTCCCTTCCTTCAGTTCGGTCGTTGTGCTCAGGAGCTGAGTCCAGGCTGGGGACAGCATCTCTCAACCAAACCTTGTTTGAGGAGCTGGGCTTTCCACTGTGAGTGAAAAAACTCACATCACAAATGCAAAGTGACAGGCAGGAGTCACAGAATGAGTTGGAAGAGACCCTCAAGGATCATCAGCCCAACACCTGGGCCAGCACAGCACTGACCCCAGGAGTCCCACCATGTGCCTGAGAGCATTGTCCAAACACTCCTGGTCTCTGTGCTCCAAGGAGCTTGGGGATGCTCTTCCAGCACACCAGAGGCACCATCCTGGGGCAAAGTGCTGGTCTCCAGGAAGGCACCAGCACTGCCCTCCCCAGCCCAGCCCCGAGGCAGTGCTCATGCACAGGGAGCACCCACTCCTGACCTTTGGTTTGCTGGTGTCTCCCACTGCTTGGCCAGGGCAGAATGCCTGCCTGCCTGCATGGAAACAAAGCCCTGCTCCCCTGCTCCTCATCCCAGCACCCTCTGCCCACCCCTTTCAGCATGCTGCCTTTTTGCAGTTTAAATGTTCCTTTTTAGAGTGCCTTTTATTTCCAGCTTGGAGAGCAGCAGGACGAGAGATGGGATAGGGATGCTGAAGTAGTAATTTACATAATCTGATTAACAGAGGATTATCCAATGGCTGCTGAACAGCCTTAGTGTGCTTGAGCTAAAAACCTTACTATTCATTGCTCTCACCACCCTGCAGGGCGGCTGCACCTGCAGCACCAGCTAATACTCTCCTGGGGACTTCAAGGAAGGAGAAAAGCAGGGGCATATTTTTATTATTATCTGGGGGAGGGTTGAGGAGCTGCAGCTCCTTGTGTGCAGCCCCTAATTGATCTGTCTGCATTAGTCACTAGGAAGATGAAATGAAAGCTGAGCCAGTTGGCATTATCAGGAACTTCCACCGCCTTTGAAAAGGGCCAGCTTGTGTGGCTCCTCCCAGGTTCCCTGTGGCCAGTTCAGTGGGGGCCATCCTGACCTGCCTTGAAAGGAGCTGGGTAGAAGGGTCTTTCCTGCACATGCAAGGACCTAAAGCACAATTTCCCCCGTGCCTCACTCAGCTGGGAGCAAACCAGGCCCAGCCCTTGCACCAGGACCTTCAGGATCATCAAGCCCAGCCATTAACTGCCAAGCCCACCATAAAACACGTCCCTAAGTGACTAATCTACATGTCTTTTATATCCCTCCAGGGATGGGGATTCCACCATTTCCATCGGCAGCCTGCTCCAGTGCTTGACAAAGCTCTCAGAGGAGAAATTTTTGCTGGTATCCAATCTAAATCTCCCCTGGCACAACTTAAGGCTGTTTCCTCTTGTCCTGTCACCTGGGAGAGGAGATCAGTCCCCACCTTGCTATGACTGCCTTCCAGGTAATTGGAAGAAAAATAAGGTACTCCCACCCCAAACCTTCTTTTTTTTTCCCCAGGCTAAATTATTCCAGTCCTCATAGTGGAGAGCAGCAAACTCTCCTGTAACAATTCAGCAGGCAGGATGAAAAAAAACAACCTGAAAGGACAGATAAATGCCACAGCTCCTTTAACACACTACAAAACTCAGCACCACATAAGGGCATTGACAGGGGATGAGTCCAGCTCTCCCAGAAGGAATGGGAGGTGGGTGAAATTCAGGTGCTGGCAAGGCAAGATGCATTCAACATCTGCTGGTTTCAACAGAAGCAGGTCTGCAGCCCAAGCATCCACCCGTGATGAAGGGCTGAAACTCCAAACTGAGAAACATATCAACTCTATAACGGACAGAACTGGGGACACAGAGATCTTCAGCTCAGGAGAAAAACCAGATAGTGTGAACTGGACCCTGCCACACACATTCATATCAAAACCAAGGAAAGAGGAAGAATTTGGATTTTTTTTTTTCTTCCCTCCATTATACAGAGGGACATCTGCAAGGCGGGCAACCTTTGGAACATTCCAAGGGTACTAAAACTGGACTTCCTAGAAGAAAAGAGACACACAACCAAATTTAATCCTTTCCCCACCCCCCAGCAGTAGAAATGCTGCAATATAATCACCCAAGACTAATTGTGAGTCTTTGTTTCCAGGAGCACACTCCATCCTCACAGCAAGCTCTGGAGATGTTTTACATATTCACTGGTGACTCAGACTGCTGCATCTGTCTCTGAAGACCTGCCTGACAGCTCTCATTCACAGACACCACCTAAACCGATTTACAGCTCAGTGTGTCTTCCTCACTCCTGCCCACGGTGTGAATGAACGAAGGAACACCGTGGCCTGGCAAAACAGGGAGGTTGCAGAGTGTGGTGAAGTCATCCTGCCTGTTTGCTCATCCAAATTTTCCTCCTCTTCTCCATCAAGAAGGGGAAATTCTTCTGATTTCGGGGTACAAAACACAAGACAAAGGCTGAGAAGCAGCCACCAGGGGACACACTGTGTGTGCACAGCCATCACCACTGAGTGGGTTGGTTTTTTTTCAAGGAGCTGTGACACAGAGAAATGTCCTTTCACTGTTCAGCCCTCAGTGCTGCCTGGAAACGATGACCCCTGCCAGCTGCTGGCTGACCTGCCAGGCTGGACAGCAATTGCACCTGTGGGATGCCCAACAAGGTGTCCAAGGTGCCCATGGCAGTGGCATCTCCATGCTCCTCTCCGTGGCAGAGGTGTCACCAAGATATTTCCATGCTTTGGTGTAATTAATATTCCTGTGTTTGGGAGTTAAGTAGCATCTACAGAAAGGGATAACACTGCATCCTGGGGTACACAGGCTCTCCTGCTTTGAGAAAGATAATCTCTGTTGCTAAACTAATCCTTCATGCTGGCATCTTCCCAGATGTCAAGAGGAATGAGAAACCAACAACAACCCCGCTAGAATTTCCCTGTGCCACGTGCTGTGGGAAACCTGTTTCCTACAGAGCCTTATTTTTCTGTACAGCTCTACCTCTGTGAGGCCTCCTTGCACTTCATGACTGTTGAATCTAGACCCTTGTCTCCTGATCAGAAAAGCACTCAAATTGGCAAGATGCAAAATAGACATGAAAGGAACTTGTGCTGGTGGGTAAAAGTCAGGCCCCTTCTTCACCTGGTCTTGTTACTTCAGTGCAGGAATTGAAGGGCTAGGACCTGGTGCAGATCATCTGGCATCTCATGGTGTCCCAGAAAAGGAGAACATTTCCACAGATCACAGAGACAGCAGAGACAACAGCAGCATCTGTTTACTCTGTCCTGTGTTCCCAGAGAGGGACTTTTATATATATTCCCCAGAGGCTCAGCAACCAGAACAAAAACATTTCCTCACAGCTGCTATTACCTTTTTTCCATGCTTCTGTCCCCAGAAAAAGCAGCAGAGCTATTTAGCTGCCATCCATTCCCCAGGCACACAAACTTGACCCACATGAGGCACAGAAAATACACAGACAACACAAACAGAATGAAGGAAAAAAAAAACAAAACACCCTTCTCCTGAGCAGCGGGCACATTTCTCACGATAAATCTTCAGCATACAAATAGCAGCAGCTCCTCCCCATCAGACAGCAGGCCAAGTTATGGAGCAAGGAAACACACTCAAAATTCAGGGTCTAGGTCTGCTCACAGTGGTGAGAGGGAGGGATGGATCTTGTGAGGAGGTTGTGCTGCTCCAGCATTAGGTGTCAGCTTAAACATCGCCTGTTCTCAAAAAGGTGCAAAAAAACCAGGGGCTCTTCCCTTTCTCCCTTGCCCAGCCCTGCCCCCGGGCCCTCCCTGTGCAGCTGAAGCATTGCTTGGGAGCACAGGACAGCTCAGCTCGGGGGCCCTGCGTTATTTATGAGTTTGGAAATCAGAGCCCTTCGGTTCACTGCCAGTAAATGGCAGTGATTGGAAGGAGGTGGGGCAGGGGGGGAGGCTTGTGTGCAGCTCTTCATTCTCCATTCCTTATGAAAAGGGAATCACTCCAGCTAACTGGCCCATGGAGATAAGGATTTCAGACAATCTGCATTAGCCTGATAAGCCAGGTTTGCATTTCACAGAGATTGTTTGTTAAGAACCTCAGTAAAATAAAATACAGTCAGGAGGGCTTATCAGCACAACTCATTTCCACTCTCACCATTCCGCCTGTCAGCGCTGACTTTTTTTTTCTCCCTATAAATTAAGGTCCCTGCTCGTGTCCCGGGTGTCTGGGATGGAACACGGACTGGGGAGCAGTGGGGGAGGGCTGGGGAGGACAAGGAAGAATAGCCTGAAACCTCCCAGCTTCGACTGGTCACTGTTAGAGCTGTGGTCCTGATCCACAGGGTGGGAGGGCAGAAGTGCCCACCTGGTGGGTGGATTGGATTTGCCCTTTCCAGGCAAACCTGAGCAGCTGGGCTGGCATCAGCGGCCTTCCCTCTTTGCACCAGTGAAGGATCAGAACAGGAAAAAGGAGTTTATACACATTTCCTTCTATTTCATGTTTTTCCACTTCCTCATGATGCCTCAGGTTTTGGTTTTTTATATTTTTCAGATTCTGTACTGCTTTAGTCTGAGCTTCTTATCAGGGGATGGTGAGCTCTCTTCACAGAGAGAGAAAACAATTCCTGCTCCAGCTGGGCACCGAGGACAAATGATCCAAATCTCAGGCCCAAGAGCACAAACAACATGGACTGAAAAGAGAAAAACAAGAAGGATGGGACTTCATAACCTAAAGCTGGAATTGGACAATTAACTCCAATATGCAAATGGAGCAGAACTTAAAAAATGAGAGACTCCATGACCGATCGTGCATTTTGTGACCATTTTGGTTCATCTTGGCTGCAGCCCTGGCTGGGCTCTTGTGCTGCCCAAAGTGGATCTATTGAGACCTTTCTAATAAATACCTACTTTATTCTTTAGCTTCATGTAGTCTCTGTTCTAGGTGTTCTTCTCTGTGCCTCCTTCACAAGGCATCACTCAAATGAAAAAACCCACAGCCCCTATCATGTGAAATTATGGATTCCCAAGCCCCTGTCAGTTTTCCCTCCTCCTTCTTCAAACAGGCCATAGTCAGGTATTTTGCTATAAAACAGCCTTGATGAATCATGGAAGACTGTCAGAACACCCTCTGGTGCTCAGCCTTTCCCCCTCTTTTTTTCCCAGCACCTGCAGTGTGTGCAGGGAATGCACCAAGGCCATTCTGTTGGCCAGTGCTGCCTTTCCAGGAGGTGGATGCCCATTTCTGCAGAGACCCTGGGCATTATTCAGGTTATCACACTAATTCAGATTCAGAAAATCCTTTTCCAGTCCCTTTTGCATGGAAAGTCCCGAGAAAGGCAGCCACACAAAACCAATGAACAAATACAAGGCCTTCTATGATTTGACAGCCAGCAGAATTACAAAGTCATTTAATCTGTGTCATCCCTGTTTCCAGTTGCCATTGCTGCATACACTTTTTTAGGGTTTTTTGGCAGAAAGACCTTAGCAAGGCAGAAATCATCCTGGTAGGGCTTTGCATTTCTACCTCAGTCCTTGTTAATGCTGTGGAGTAACACAAAAATTAGTGCTACAGGTAAGGACGACTTTCTCTCACATCTTTTAAGATGTGACCCTCAACATCCCTCAGCATGAGCACTGCTGACCATCACAAAAGTTGCATTAGCCCCATTTCAAACAGGTTCCTCCTTTCCAGGCCCATTGTAGGTGAAATCTGGGCTTGTGCAGCCACGGTGGCAAAGCCTTTTATCACTTCAGTGGAAGCTCTCATGAAAATCCCTTGCCTCAAAAAGTGAGATGGAAGGTGTGGCAGTCTGGTTACCACTCTGGCCAAAATCCAAAGTATCCATCTCCAGGCTTCCACCAGCCTCATGCCAGCCTGCCAGATGAGACATTCATGAGGACTGGATAACAACCAGAGCGTTTCAGAAGTGATATTGGGAGGGATTGGAAGATTTTGGTGGTCAAAGAAAGAACAGGTAGCAATAATTTCTGGGTCTTTCCTTGTCTTGTTCACAGGAGATACTGTGGACCTTTACTCAGAGGTTAGAACACCTCCACTGTGCTGCAGGGAAAGGCAGGTCCCTGGAGGGCTGAGGGGCAGCAGATTAATTGGCTGACTTCATTAGCTGCTTGCAGCAAAGTGGCTGTAAAAAACAAGCAATGAAGAGGCTAACGATGGTCTCAGCACATTGACCTCAGCATCAGCTTTATCTCAGCAAGAAAGAAGAGGCATTTTTTCTGATCAAACACCAAATGCACTACAGAGGCATCATTAACCCAGAGAGTGGCTGCAGCAAACAGCCAGGGGCTAAAGGCATCAGCAGTGCAGGAAACTCATCACAGGTGGCTACAGGCAGCACATGGAAGGTGTTTGATGGAGATGGGTCCCAGTCTCCTTCACTGGTGGTGTTCCTGTGTGTCCAGGTATATTGGAGAGATGGGGATTGAGTTTACCATTAACAAATTTGTAGATGTCACCAGGCTGGGTGGGATGTGGATCTGCTGGAGGGCAGGGCGGCTCTGCAGAGGGGTCTGGACAGGCTGGATCCGTGGGATGAGGCCAGTGGGGTGAGAGACAACCAGGGGAAGTGCTGGGTCCTGCCTCGGGTCACAACAACCCCCTGCAGCTCCAGGATGGGGAAAGGGGCTGGAAAAGGCCCTGGGGTGCTGTGACAGCAGCTGGACAGAGCCCAGGGGTGCCCAGGCGGCCAAGAGCCGATGGCCCCTGGGCTGTGCCAGCCGTGGGGTGGCAGCAGGAGCGGGGCAGTGCCCGTCCCTGTGCTGGCCCTGCTGAGGCCACACCTCGAGTGCTGTGTCACCTCTGGGCCCTCACACAGGGAATGGAGGGGCTGGAGCGTGGCCAGAGAAGGGAACGGAGCTGGGAAGGGGCTGGAGCCCCAGGAGAGGCTGAGGGAGCTGGGAAGGGGCTCAGCCTGGAGAAAAGGAGGCTCAGGGGGGACCTTGTGGCTCTGCACAGCTCCTGCCAGGAGGGGACAGCCGGGGGGGTCGGGCTGTGCTCCAGGGAACAGGGACAGGAGCAGAGGGAATGGCCTCAGGCTGGCCCAGGGGAGGTTTAGGTTAGACATTAGGAAGAATTTCTTCACAGAAATGATGATAAGACATTGGAATGGGATGTCCAGGGAGATAGTGGAGTCATTGTCCCTGGAGGTGTTCAAGGAAAGGCTGGAAGTGGCACTCAGTGCTCTGCTTTGGCTGACAGAGTAGTGATCAGTCACAGGATGGACTCGATGATCCCAGAGGTCTTTCCCAACCTACTTGATTCTCTTACATGTATTGATGAGGATCACAGAGCAAAACAACACCACCCAAGAACACCTCCAAGACAAGCCAAAAGGTCTCCTGACATCCTTTTCCCTGTCTGTGCTGGGACTGAGTCACAGAAACACACTTTTCTTTCCAGACACACAGCAGGACACCTCGTTTTGGAGGAGTGGAGACTGCATTGCACTGCTGCAGAGAATGTCAGACCCTGGAGAAGGCATGCTCCAAGGAAAAAACACCTCATTTTCTTCCAAATAATTCAGGAGAACTCACTGCATCACTTAACTGGGGGGGTACAGGGGTATAATCTGCTGACCTCTCACCCCCACAGAGGGATGGGGAGGAGAATTGGGGGGAAAAAACCTGTAAAACTCATGGGTTAAGATAAGAACAGTTCAGTGACTGAAAAGAAAGTGAAATACTAACAATACTGATAACAAAAATAGTAACAAGAATAATGAGAGAGAGCAAATGCCAAAGTAAAGTGGTGGACAGCACAGTGTGCTCGCCACCCATAAATTGATGCCCATCCCACCCCCCAGCAGTGATCAGCCCTCCCAACCAACTCCCCCCACTTTATACACAGAGCATGATGTTCTCTGGATATTCTGGATTGTTCAGCTCACCTGCCCCAATGGCTTCTTATGCACCTGCCCACTGGGACAGCAGGAGGAACTGAAACTTGATTTAGGGTGTAAATTACATAGCAACAGCTAAAACACAGGCATGTTATCGACATTTATTCTCATACTGAATCCAAAATCACAGCAACACACCACCTGCTGAGAACATTAACTCTGTCCCAGCTGAAACCACGACAACAAAGAAAACTTTTTCCCAGGGAATAAGACATCAGAAGTCTGGTCAGTCACAGAGAGACCTCTTTCCACATGACACAAATGTATCTTGGCTTCCTAAAATAAAATAATTAATTAAGCCACAAAAAAAGAAGACAAAAATACAAACCCAAAACCCAACAGCCTGGCCTGGCTCCTGTCTTTACCAGCTGTTCCCTATTTAATCTTCTCTCCCCTTCCATGTTTGTTCAGAAATCCCTCTTCCAGAGCAGCTGAGAAAGGCAGTTACCAGCAGGCAACCAGGCCTTAATGCTGACAATGTGAAATGATTACAGGAGCCCAAAGATCAAACATACAGATTTTTCAACAGAAAATGCTCCTGCTGCCCCAACCAGCTCCTGAGACACTGCTCTGGAAAATGGCAGTGATGAAGAAGGGCTAGTGTCAACTCAAGGAGAGAGGCCACACGGTTCAACAGTAGCTCCTTGTGGAAGCTGCTCTACTCAAGAGTTTTGACTTTTCTGACAGGAAGTGGATGGGTGAAAGGCGCTGTAATTATTTGCTTTATGTCAAAGAGAGCCACTTGGCTTATCCTGGGCTTGAAGTGGAAGGAACAGAAATGGCTGAGGTGAGGAAACACAATGCTATTAGGCAAAGATTATCAGCTGGTGTAAATTGTCTGCTGGTGCCATTTTACCAAAACAGCTGATGTAGATCAGTGAACACAAGTGCCAGGCAGACTTTGATGTCCTTCCACATAATTTCTCAAGTTCCCTTGTTCTGTTCTGCAATTCACGATATGACAGAAACACACAAAGAGGAAGGAAACGAGCCTGAGCAGCAAGGCAGCAGCCATGAGCTTCCTGAGCTGCTGTGTGAGCTCAGAGAATTCTGCTGGGGAGTAATAAAGGACAGAAACACATCCCTGGGAGCCACTGCACTGTGACAGGCAGTCCCCCTGGAAGGAAGGTGTCTGTGGTGTTGCACATCTCCTTCATCTGTGCAAAACACACAATCACAGTGGCAGTGCAAAGCAGACACTGGTTTTCTCTACAGCTGACAGATTTCAGACTTCTAGAGAATTCTAAAGCAGCAAAGGATGCAAGTTGTTTAACACCAGCAACCAGCATCTCCCAGGCTCTGCTTTAACAGCAAGGGCATAACAAGATCAGCTAATACTTTTTCATCTGGACAGCAGAGAAAGACAGCCATACTTCCAGGATCCTGTCCTGCCTGCATCACCACAGTTTTGCCCATTTTCTGTGTCTGAGGTTAAAAGAGCAGTGTGGTAGAACAGACATGAGCCCTCCTGTCAGAATACGGCTCCTGGAAGGTGAAAAGTGTCAGCATCTCCTTCAGAGCCTCCCCACCCTGTGCAGCCAAGCATTGTCCATCCCATCATTGCTCTGCAGCCTCAGTTTGGATCAGACATACCCTTTAGGGAGGAACTGCATTTACCCTTTTGGTGCAAACAATCACATTTTTTTCAAGTGTTCAAGATGCTGCAGTTTTCTCTCATTTCCCGTGAGAGCATCACTCCTAGCGTGAGCTCCAGTGTCTGATTACAGAAATAGATCCTTTCTTGAGCTCATATGCAAACTATTACTCCAATTTCCACCTTCTGAAAGCAGGAAGTTGTGGAATACTACAGAATCATGGGAATTAGGAACTCCCTCCAGCAGGAAGACAGGATTAAGTACAGTCAGTCCTTAACTACAGTCAGGTCAGCTGTGACTGGCATTTGCCTGGTGTGTTCTCACAGACCCCCAAAGTCACCGGTTTTACACATTTCCACATGTTAAATACTCCAGCTTCTGTGCAGGTGGATCAATTTGCACTCCTCCCATTTACTTCTGTTTCCTACCACCCACAGAAAGGAGCACACACATCCCTCCCTTTTCCTGTAACCATCTTTTATGGCTTTTGAAAATGGCCTTTTATGGTCCCTTTTCTTCAGGCAATGGTATTTCTTCAGTCTTTCCTTGCCATCATTCTGGAGCTTTGATGATTTTTCTGTCTTCAACAACTGCACATAAATAACGTGAAGAACCTTGTTTGCTACAGGAAGCCAAGGGACTTCACATGTGGAGAATTTAGGAATTCACATTAGGAGAATTTAGGAATTACCCTCCTCCCCAGAACACTTCCAAAATGAAGGCAGTTAGTAAGTTAAGAAGGTAACACAGAATTAAGAATCCACTTCAGGAGAACCCAAGAGGAAGCACACCTCAATCTGGCTGTTTCTGTGGGAATGCCAAGGCTTCAGCCTCATGCTGTGTCCTCAAAGAGCAGCAGTTCCATGATGTTCACACCACTCCTGGGCACCCAATTTACATCCAAACAGGAAATCTGTGGCCAGAGCACTACAAGAGAGTGACAGGAGATGTGCAGTGTGCAGTCTCTCAGTGCAGCTGAAGGATCCTTTCTCCTACATGTGGGCATCTGCTTTATTCCAAGTATCTTTATTGTATCCAAGTATCTTTATTAAAAAATAAATGCTCAAAGACAGGCAGTTAATAAGCAGTGTAAGAAACATTTCAGGATTTTCCTCTATGCATTATGTCATGGTAACTGCAATGAAGTGTGTTAAATGCTGCCCAAGATGACAAAACAAAGGATGAAACAGCATCTCAAGTTGCAAATTAGACTCTCCTTTTAATCAGTGTTAAATATACACTTCTATGTTCTGAAGTGAAAACATTTTAACCTGAAGAACACCTTACAGGTATAATCAACCATTCAAAACATCCTCCCTTTCAGGGACATGCATTTTTTTTCATTAGTCTTTCCATCTACAAAGTCAAAAATTTGACAGATTAGAATTTTCTGAGAGCATATTTTTTTTCACTCTTAAACATCTATCACATTTGAGAAACTCACAGACTTACTGCATGTTATTACACCAAGAAGTCCAGGACAACAGAGTTATGAACATGGAAACCACAAGGACATTCACCTTTTTTTTTTTTTTCCATTTTAAGGACAAAGTACAAAAAAATTCTACCTGAGAAATTATGCCTTGTGATGTCATGGTTACTTCAGCAAGAGAATGGTGTTAGCAGGATTTTACATCTCTCTGTTCTTAACCAGGCAGAGCAAAGTTACCATCCCAATTGAAGAGCCAACCTGACAAGTTGCTGCCAGAAGCTGAACAATTTACTCCAGTGTTTCACTGGCAGGAGAAACTGAAAGAACTGGCAGGATTGCTGCTGGAAATTTGATGGAACAGTTGGTATTTGTACACATTTCTCCTTTCCCTTAAAGAGTTCTGTGGAAGAGAAAACTGTGAATAACCCCCATTTCTATGTACTTGCAGGAAAGCAGGGATAGCTGCAATTTGCTAAAAACCAGTAAAACATTTTACAGGGAGAACACAAGGACTGGGACATTAAAACTAGAATTTTATTTCTTTTCATGGGGAAGCCATCCCAGCAGCATGCACCTTCACATTCTTAAAGAAGGACACATTGAAAAATGTCCAATGTCACTAGTTTCTCCTTCCATTCACTTAGTGTTACACCATTACCAGATACCTCCTAGATGTAAAGCAGGTGGTCACACAGGTTCTGGGCCACAGGAACATTCTACTCCCAAGAGCAACCCGTTGCTCATGGTAGGGATGTACCAGTCTCAAATCAAGCACATTTGAGGTACTCGTAACTCTGGTGTTTTGAAGTTAAACAGTCACACATCTCCTTTGAAAAAAGAGGAACTTCTCTGAGATTTTCCCATCCTAACCTTCTCTCAAGCTTGAGAATTGAACAGTCCGAAGGTTCTGATGATCCCAGGAATGTCGAAGCCACCTGGCCACTGTTTACATTTAAATAACCAACTGCCCATAGGTCCACTGCAGTCCTCTCTACTCCCTTTGTGCAGCTTTTCTTCCAGCTTCCCTTCCCTCCAGTTGCTTTTGATCATCTCCTTTAACCACGTGGAAAAAGCGTGATGAAGGTGAAGAAAACACCTGTTAAGCAAAGGGAGGAAAATGCCTCCTTAGGAAACACGTGGGGCAAAGGAAATGGACGTCGATGCCTTTGGGCACTGGGAAATCACAGAAATCACAAACTGACAGTTCTGAGGACAGGCTCTGTCAGCAGGCAGGGGTCAGTAGATCTGGATGACATTGTCCCACTCATCAATAGGCCAGACTCCGTTGTCCTGCACGTTGAAGGGCGAGCTCTTCCAGTCCCACGTCTTCACGGGCACCTTCCACTCGGGGCCGTAGTTGGCCTCCACGTACTGCAGGGTTTCGCAGGGCACGTGGACCTTGAGCTCCACAAATTCAGTCCAGCACAGAGTAAACTTGGGAAAGAGATACCTGTGCCAGAACAAAAGGGTGTGGTCACTGGCAAAAGGCTAGAATGCATCTCTGAGTAAGTTCAAGGAGAGAGCAAGCAACTGCAGCAAGTGGCCATGTTACATTCATACTGATTTTTCTCTTACACACTGGACAAGGGTGTTACCAACAGTAACTGGTGAACATTTGCTTCATGTGCTTAGGAAGGAGCATTCCTAATTCTTTTGTTGCTTGTATTCACATCATTCTGCCACCTATAGGTTTGTCCCTGCCTCCACTTTGCCTGTTATAAATGGGATTAAGAAAGCACTTTTAGAAAGCACTGCATGCTTACAGCAGTGGCAGTTCACAGGTAAATTTCACAGCTTGACCAGAACGACATCCTATCAAGTGTCAGAGTCAAGGTGTCAAACAATACCAAAGTCTACCCACTACTCCTTATTCCTGCAAAGGATCACTCCCACTTCTGAAGTTCTGAAGACTTCCACACACACACAAAAAAAACCCCAAAAAAACAAACAAACAAAAAAAAAACCCAAAAAAAACAAACAAAAAATTAAAAAGTGATCCTAAAATTCCTTTTCACAGGTTAAAATGAAACCATAAGCACTCTGTCCTTTTAAAAAAGGTTTGTACATTTGTATGATGAACTAGAACTGTCCCCTCCATCTTCTTGCAAGCATGAAGTTAATTTCATTTCTAAGCTCTCAGCAAACAGTATGAGAAAATAAAACAATTGTGCTTCATGTCTTAAGTGGAGGGAAAGAACAAAGTGATCAAGCATTTTTTGGATATATATCTAGAGACTGCTGATTAAACTAAACTCTTAGACAAAGTCCTCTTTGTTAAAAACCTACAGAATTAGCTCACTTTAAGGACTAAAGCAAACAGTGTGGATTTGATTCCCAGACTCAGTTTTTGTAGATTCCCTGCTGGAGATTGCAACTGTCCAATATTAAATTTGCAAACAAAGAAGAAGCCTCCATTGCTGCAACTCCCAGACAGTATCAGGAGGATGCACATGCTTGTGTCAGGAATGCTGAGGAAATATTTGTGCACATGGAAAAGCAAACCACACAGCCAGACTGTGAGGGTTAGAAACCAGCTCTCCAAGGAAACAGAGGCTAAAAATGACTATGAGAAATATTTTAGGGACTCAACGAGAAATGCTTTAGCTCTCCACCCTCTAATTTAGATGTATAGAAAGTATGCCTGTGCAAAAATTTAGCTATCTGAAGAAAACACCTTCTACTTTTCAGTTTTAATCTTAGAAAAGAACTTCTACCCTTCTCTGTGATGACCCAGTAGCAATCAACATCTCTTCTGACACTACAATTCCTTTAAAATTGTTAGAGTAGATTTAGGATTCAGCATGAGCAAACAATCACTTCTCTTCTGACTGACCTCCTCACTTTTGCTTTCCTCCACAATTCTGACAGGGCTGGAGATAAAGCAAAATTGAGGGTCATTCTGGTGTTGCACAAAGTCAGATTAAGCATGCCAAGTGCTCTAACATCTCACAGCAGTGAAAGCTGTGTCTCTTTTCTCTTTTTGAGGATGGAATATATTTTGGAATAACACATGTCTGGAATTACTTGGCTAAGGATTCGGAACAGCTACAGTTCTGACATGGCTCAGAGCCTTTATGGTGGTAAACAAGCAGTTTTCCTTGTCCTTTTCTGTGTGTATTAAACTAAGAAACACCAGCTCAGAATCAGAGGCTTGGCTTCCTTATGATGCTATGCCTAAGCAAAGTTATTACTGAACTAGAAAGCTGCATTTGGAACTTTTAACAAGCTACCATAAAAAATAAGCACGAGGCTACAAGAAAAGAAGAGAGTTTTGTGGAAGATGGAGCTCCAAAAGAGCTGTAATACCCAGGGATACAAAAGCTGGAGTGCAGCAGCACAGGGTCACACTGATCCCCTGTTCTCATGTCTTGGACTGGTCATTATCAAAAAAAATGGGGTAAAAACATCTCTCAAGTATCCAAGGTTTGATGGAATTTTGAAGGAGCAGTGTCAACTCCACTGACATGGAAACAGCTACTGCAATTTAGATGCAACAGGAGCACAAAGAGGAGGAAAGGAATTTATTGGTCAGCTTGCTTTTGAGAATGCACCACACATGAAAATTGGAATTGCTGCTGTATTCTAAAGAAAAAAAAATACTTTGCTATACAGCACATTTTCTGTGGGGATATTCCAAGAGCTCTTTCTTTTGTCTATTTCTAAATGTGCCTTTTGAAGCTGGTTATCAAAATATCTTTCCCAGTCTTTATTTATCACTTCATAATAAAGATAACTAAGACAAGGATTTGGACATTATCTCCAACTGGATGACAGTGCTCACTAAATTCCCATTAGCTAAATACAAACAAATACATTTCAGGCAAAATATGAAAGATAATGAAGTCCTATAGAAGCCTACAAGGTTTACAACCAGTCTGCAACAATCACCTACTGAGTGAAGATATGTGATTGAAAGAAATAAATCTAATTATCAAAACCTATATTCAGTTTGTTGATTGGGATTAAATCATTAAATCATTAAATTATTAAATAATTGCTGATTTAATACTGAAAGGTGTGAAACAAGAAACATGGGATCCTATTCGAAATTCCATTTTGAGAACATGAACAGTAAGGCCGGCAGGAATTGTCTGTGTTGCTGTCACAACCCAGTATTCCAAATTGCTACCTCAAAATCCCAAATTGTGGGCTTTTCCGTGCAAGGAGAGTTGAGGATTTTTGCCATAATACTTCCTCATCAAGACAGATACCTAAGGATTAATGTTCTACTACAAAATTATATTGTGCAATAAACACTGGTTTAGAAATTTTTTTTCTCATCTTGGGTTTTTATGTAACTGGGGGCCTGTCAAAGTCAGATAAGATCTGCTTGATATATGATATGCCAGCCCTGCTTTTGATTTCACAGGAGATCTGACATTTACTCTCTAGTAAGGCACAGGACTGTTCTCTCTGCTTCACTGGTCTCAGAGTGCAGAATCTCCACTGATTCCCCTCTGACATCCACATTTCCACAAAGAGCACAGGCTTTGCCAGGCAACGGCACACAAAATGTCATCAGTAAACACTAGCTTGTTCAATTTCTTTCCTACTAGTGGTACAAATCCAGCTCTTACTTAAATTTCTTGCCCGATTTGGCCTGAGTTCCTCCATTCCATATGTGGTCATCCTCTTCATAGAAGAAAAAAATGTCAAGTTTCACATCATCTTTTCCCTGAAAAGAGAGTTCCAAGCTGTCTTCCACCTGGAAGACAAAAGTACACACTGTATATACACATACATATACAACACAACTTATGTCAGCAGAAAACAAATTAATTTTCATCAGATATACAGACATACTTCTATTCTAACTGAAGAAAACACAGTAACTCTGCATTATTTTTAATATTAAACATTTCTGCAACTGAAGTCCAAGTTACAAATCTACAGAAACACACACACATTGAAGTAAAATGTTCATTTTCTACATACCTTGCCAAATTTGTGCTTCAGTGGCAACCCTGCTTTCTGAAAGGCTGGAATGATATCTGCTTTGTAGTCCCTTATGAAGATTCCCAAATCCACATCTTTGCTGTGAGGAATGACATTGCACTGCCTATACCAGCCTGAGGAGGGAAAAAATAAAAGCAGAAAAATCCCAAACTAGTTAATTCAGACATGTGAATTTAATAGAACTAAAGCAACACAAAAATTAACTCTCCTTAGATCACCAGGCAAAAGTCTTTGACTTTTGAGGCCACAAACACAACTTCTGCCTTTTTTTAGTATGGGATGAACCACACCAAAGGAAACAAGTATTACTGCACTTGTAGTCATCTCTCTCCTTTCAGAAAGCCAAGAATGCAAGAGAAAACTAAGATAATGTATTTTCAGTTTCCTAATTTAAATGCATTTATAAAAAAAAAAATTAAATTCTTTATGTGGGACCAAATCTAATCAGCAGTTAACAGCTACAGGGCCACAGCTGTGCTTCTGATTTGCAACTATTGTTTTATACTGCATCCAAGATGTTAATCATCTTTCAATCACCACTGCAAAGCAGAAAGACACAGAGTGGGACATCCTTTTGTCTGTATCATTAAGACATCTTTTAGTAACTGTTCATTCAGAAAATCATATTCCCTAGTATTAAATAAATACAAGGCAAATGTGAACACATGAGTCTTCACTAAGTGTTTCAGTAACAAAAGAATCCTCACCAGTGATAAGACACTTATACCTTCAGCAGAACTAAAAACTTGCATTACTTACTTTAATGGACCATAATTTTATTAAAAGTTTGTTTTGAAAGAAAATAAATTAATGTGAACTGTTTTTTAGAAGTCAGTGACAAGCATCTAATTGCATGGGAAGAGAAACAGGGTTAGAGTGCAGTTGGACAGCAGAACAATGTGCTCATCACTGCGTTTTCCAACTGTCACTTCAGTGAATTCCAAGTCACACAAATTAGGGAACTGTTGATTACTTCCTAGCAGGGATGAACACAACACAGGTAATTGCTAACAACACTAAATGCTTCACTGGAAATTTGCCCAGCATCCCTGCTGCTCAGATTTCTAAAGAAAAAGCTTATTTTCAGGAGAAAAAAGGCCTATTTCAATACAGTTATTACCTTCCAACCCAGTACTTCTGGCCTCTGCTGACATCACAAGCAGTGGAGGATGAAGTGTTTAAAGTTTCAGGTGAGTTTAAAAATGTAACACAACACAAATTTTTACCAAGACAGGTTCCACTGCTCAGCCAGAACTTCACTCCCAAGTTATTCAGTGTCAGGGCAGCCAGATGAAGCAAGGATTTTGCTTTTTTCCTGAATTCCACTGCGTCAACAGAGGCATCATCAGGATACAGCTGAAAGGCAAGAGTAAACAAGTTACTGTCAGAGAGCAAACTTGTCCATTTTTTCAGCATCCTAGGGAAAATTGACCTTAAAAAATGTACTTAACTAACACCTGGGCTAATATCTGTTTTCACATACACAGTCCATGTTCAGAACATGCACTGGAATGACAAGTGGAAATTAAAACTCTGAATCATCAACCTTTTTCTCCTAACCATCAGAATGAAAATTCACAGTAGACTACAATAAGTAAATATGCATTAGACACTGATTTTCAGCACTTGGCAGCAACATGGGTGAGCCCTTGTCCTGAAGACAATTCCTGGAGTCCAAGGAGAACACAGGGACAGAACCAGTCCTCGCCAGCACATCCAGGCTTTTCCAACCTCCAGAACTCCATGATTAATTTATTTGGCGCCACCAAGTGTCAGAATTGGGTGTTGGGTTTTAAGAAGAACTGCCAAGGAGAAAGTGTAAGCTCAAAAAATCTTCCAGACAGAACTGTGGCAAGGCCTGCCGTCCGTGCAAAGCCAAAACCAACACGGGAGGCTGGGCAAACATTACCAATTCCAACAAAGGAACAACCACGCGGCATTGTGATGGATTTCTTTAAGAGCTCTTGAGCAACAAGCAGCCAAAATGAACTTGTCAAAACAGGTGGCAGCAGCTTGTCTCAGTGTTAAAGCTCCAGCAAAGTTCAATAAACATTTAGGGGCACATTTTCTCTGCCTGTGGTGATTTCTGCCTGGAGGCTGAAGTGGATTATACTTTTTCTGTCTTCCACACGTGAAGGAACAACACATGGATGCCCTTATGACCCTCCTGCTACCCAAATAAGGATCTACAGCCTACTAGAGTGAACAGCAGTGATCCTCCCTTTCCCCAACACCTGAATGACTGGAGACTGGAGCCTCCAGTGCCCCTTTTCCCCCCTCCATGAACTCAGAGATGGCTCAGATTCAGTGGTCTGACTCTGACTCTGTAATCTCAACTGTGAACCCTTGATCACTTTATAACTCATGTCATTTTCAAGTTAGGATAAAATGCCCCCAACACTGCAGCAGAGAAATTTCTATCTGCTAAATCAAGTAGCAAAATTCTAAAAATAATGCTCTGAATAGTGGTGAAAACATTAGCTTACACAGTCAGAAAAGCAATTAAATCAGTCACTTTGGAATGTGACCATTTCAGATAAGCCAAATGAGGAACATGGAACTGCAGGACATGGTTCAAAAAATGTAAAATTAAATACTTCTCAAAACTGTGAGGACTGCCATAAGGAAAGTTTTCAGCCATGAAGATACACAAGTTTCATTTGTGTATCTAATAACACAAGTTAGTTTCATTTATATAAGATCCATGTAACAGTAAAGGTGTGTTAGAACTATGGATATGATGGTTCCCTCTTGGAAAAAAATGTGCTCACAAGTAAAAAAACCAAAAAAGGCCATGATCTTCAGGTAAAGTTTTGATTTTGTTACCACTTAGTAAGCCCTGTGGAATGAGAATCAAGTGTTGTATTTAACTTTGTGCATGTGAACAGTGCCATTTAGGTCAAAAAAACCCAGTGAACTGTTCTTAGGTTTGGGTCAATCAGTGAAAACACACATTTAATCTCAGAGACACCACCCAGTTACCACTAACCTGAAAGAAAGCCCGAGCTTCTCTGTACCTACATTCAAGAAATCTAGAGTGGGACATCTCCTCTAGAAAACTGGACGGATTTTTTGGAATTTGAACTTTTAAGTCATCAATGGAAACAAGCAGAAGTTCTGGCCTGCATGGAGAGAGAGATAATATATTACCCTATTTAATTCCATTACAAACCACATGGCACTTCAACTTTTAACTCAGGTTGTAATCTGAATGCACTGCACTACTGGCAGTGATCCCTCTGTCCAAATACAGCCCAAACCAATTATAAATGAAAAAGGCAACAAGAGCTTCACCAAATTCCCCATATGTTTCAAAACGTTGTTTAAAAAGAATTACTACACATCCAAACCCCAAGCTGGTTTGTCAGATCACTGATTCCTTTACTGACTCATGACTTGAATTTGTTCAGAGATGTTGTTCAGTGCATCTTAAAATTCAGGCTATTTGGTTGTCTAAGTACAGGATGGACTTCAGAATCAAATTTTACTCTGTACTTTGAGGCTATTTGCTTTCAAAAATTACAAACTATTCAGCCTTCATAATGATTGAAGTGCGATTATTTAACAGCTTACACAGTTTACTTCAAACATCTAGGCACATAACTCCTACAGACTCCATGTTTTAAAAGGATGAAAGAACAGGGTCAAATTAATGTAAAAAGTTAAACAGATTTATTTTGATGTGTGGAATGTCTCAATATTTTTCTCATTTTCTCAGAAACTATGTTGTCAAATCCTGCACTTTGGGGTCTGACTCATACCTGAGCTGAATTTTAGAACCTGACTAGAGGAAAGAGAGTAGTTTTACACACAGGGGAAGTAATTTTTGGGAGTGCCATGATGGCTTTCTCCTTGCCCTGTTGTGAGCTCACTTTTCATACGCCCCAGGGTAGCGACCGAAGTGGAGTTTCCGGAAAGGCACAAACTTTCTGTCCATGTGTTGCTTGAGTCTCAGGGGCCCATGCCAGAGGAAATTGCCACTCCTCTCATAGAAAACCACCAGGTGAATGGCATGGGATGCCAGTTTGAAAATGTAGTGCAAGGGAATTTCCATCCCAGACAGGTCATCCATCCCATCCAAGCGGGGGTCCTTGTTTATAATCTTTAGCCACTGGAACCCCATCTTCTCAGCAGTTCTAAAAAGGCCCACCTGAAAATGAGGAAGACAGAAGGCAGAGCAGGCTAAAGAGCAGAAAACTGGAAGCTAAATGCTTATTACTAACTCACACCATTCCTCATTTTCATTTTTCAATCAGGCTTAAGCACAAATGAATCAAAAATCTCTAAGAGCTTGAAGACCAGCAGTCACAAGCAATTCCAACTACCTTCTTTCCTTGTCTTAAATTTTGTTCTTCAAACTACAAGATAAAACAAAAAATAAATGTTGTAAACCATGCTTGGATTAGGTTTGTTCCTTGCCATAGCACCCTACCCTGCACTCTCAAACTATTCTCTAAAACTGTTTTTCTGCCAAATTTGGTGTTCCTAAGTCCTTGAATAACAACAACACTAACACAAAAATGATTAGTCCAAAACCTCCTTTTGTGGGGCAAATAAAAATCTCACCAAACACTGAGCACTGCCCTCTGTTAACAGGATTTCACATTTCTACAAACAAAGGGAATTAAATTCTGGCTGATTTAAAAAAAAAACCAAAAAAACCAAACCAATCAGCACCTGAAGAGCCTGTCAATTTCCACCCTTAAAATATTTTGTATAAGCAGAATATCAGCTTCTCCCCTGAATGATACAGAAATTATCGCCAAGACACAAAGAAATGGGAAAATGGATTTATCTCAGTGTGCTGCCATACAACTTTACTCTTAGTTTCTGGAATTCCTTCACACCTATGGGTAAAACAGCTGCCTGATCAGGCCCAGAGTGACACCCTTCTTCACTCAAGTTCTTCAGTGAAATAGTCACTGATCATTTCAGTGTCTCCTGCTTTTTCTAATTAAAAAAAAAAAAAAAGAAAAAGAAAAAACAAAAAAAAAAAGGAAAAAAAAAGAAAAAAGCTGTTTGCCATTGGTATCTTTTGTCTGTAGAAATTAATGTAATAAATATTTCCAGACTACACTTAATTGATGAAATAATACTGGATTTAAATTTGTCATTCCTCACATGCTACCCTCTATTTTTAGGCCATTAAAAATGCCCTAACACCACAGAGAAGCAGAAATACCATTAAGTATCACCAACACATTAAGTGAAATGGTATTAATCACAAGGATGTGCTAAAAGAAATGTAAAAGAAAAGACTATGGTAATTGTCACATCAATAACTGCATTTCCTTCTTGATAAGTCCCCAAACTCCAGATTTATAACAGATGCACCTACATTACAGGCTCCAGGTTCTCCTTCTTCCTTTCCAACAGACCTTCTTTCTTTCCTTTTGGCATGGACTCTGACTACCAGTGGTTTTTTAATACTGCAGGCAACTTCTAAAAAGTTTCAGCTATAAATTACTCCTAATGTATCCAGGCTAGTAAATGGGCAACTTTTACTTTCAAACAAAGTTTCCTCTGCCTACAATATTACCACCACGTGAATTCAGATACAAACACGCAAGCATTAAGCGGCAACATCAAAGAACAGCTGAATGCATTAAGATACATAAATGTGAACAGAAAACATGCACTTACATCATGTTTCCATGTTTTGTCTAGTAGTGCAAAGGTAGTGAAGTCTCTTGGAGCACAGAAGTATTTGCATTCTGGGCTGGGGCCATCAGGAGAGCTTCTGATCTGCTCAATGTCTTTATCAACCAATCCCAGAATCAAAGGATCGATCAAATACACTGGAATATTGTGACTGGATATTAATCCTAGGAACTTCCTAACCACGTGCTGTTTGACAGAGGACAGAAAGACCATCTTTGCATTAAAATTCTTTGACAGAAAGAAACCCAAACCCACTGAAAGAAGGAAATCTTATCTCCCAAATACATCCTCTTCACTTCCACAAACAGTTGTGAGGCTGAGTGAGTAGGTGGGATGCAAGTGCCACACAGAATCTGCATTCAGGTCTACCCAGGGCACTCAACACTGCATAAGGAGTAAAAATCTGCAGCAAGAATGTTCTGTGCCTAATGCAAGGGTTTATTAACTTGATGCAGTGGAGAACATTAATCAAGCACATTTAAATGTCCGTGGCACACAGAAACCACTTACAGCAGGCACAGTCACCCTGCCACTTAAATGTATTCAACTGTAACATTTCCAATTAATGATTTTAAAGCTCTGGCTTCAGAGAGATGTGAAAACATGAGCACAGGATGTGGGTCAACAACAGAGTTTTGGCAGCAGCATTACCTGTGTGGTACAGCCACAAGCAAGGCCACCCTCATAGTGATTTCAGCTACATGAAGCTGAAAGGTGAGTGATGTGCTCCTATTACTTCTGTGACTAAAACTGGCACACCAGAATGATGAACAGGGAAAAATAAGTCTGTGCAAAAGTATCCACCTTCCCAATCCATCACTACTCCAGGAAAACAGATGCTTTCAGCTGAAAATTAAATAAGTTTAAAAAAACATAAATAATGGTAGAAAAACATGGCCTTGATGTTAAGTCACCAAGAGAAATGTGTTCAAATTTAGTCTTCTGAATACATCACTGCAGGGGCTCTAAGGAAAGCCTGAAGTGCAGTAGGTGACAGGATCATGGCACATCCTTTATCACTGATGATCTCAGAAGAGCAAGTTAAACCTTTAGAGAGCTCTGCCCACAGACTGGAAGCCCCCTGACACCTCACACCTGGTAGGCAGCTCCAAGGGGTGTCACCTCCAAGAATAGCAAGGCATTCCTGGCACAAGCAAGCAGTCCACAGAGCAGTTGGTCTGGATCTTTTCCAGGGACAGCTCTTAGCCAGAGCACCTTCCCTGTTGCTCAGCAGAAACCAGGCCTTTAAATGGCCATTCTGCTAATTAGCAACATTATCATGTTGCATCCAAACCCAAAGGCAGCCAGCTCCCAGCACATCCTTCTCCTTAACCATCTGTGCTGTTTTTCCACTGGGAGATCAGTTAACAAAAAGTCCTCTGTAAAACTGTTTCCAAACAAATCCTAACTACAGATATGACAGGGGACCTTCTGATTCCCCAGGGTGGGGGTTTTTGATTGCATTCAATCTTGCAAGCCTGGAGCAAGACACAACAAATATCCCATTTCAAGCCCCTAACAGCACTCCCAGCACTGGTCATGAGGGCTGGAATGCAGCAGCTGGTGAATGCTGAAATGTGACATTTTCCTGCTTGGGAAGAGCTTTACAAACAGCACAAGCAGGTAAGAGAACAGTGACCAGCAGGTTAAACACCTGGAGTGGGCAAAGGAGGGTTGTGTGACCCAGGACATGCTCAGAACAACAAAGAAGCTGCAGGGCAAACCAGCCAACCTGTTCAACACCCAGCCTCAAAGGACACAAAATCATGGATCAACACTTCTGTCTCAGCAAGAACAAGTGTTTCTTCCTGAAACTTTAACAACACATCCCAGCACTGCATCGGCAAAGGCTGTGAAGCTGTGTTTTTCAGTTTTACTTTACAGCGATGTTTTGACACCCTCTTTGCTGAGCAAAGTTACAAAGTGTATCTCTTCATCCCTCAAAGCAGAAAGCGCCCAGTGAAGAGTGAGAACTGGACCCTGAATTTGCAGTTCCAAGTGAGTTCTGAGACTTGTGGAAGAGCTGTATGAACCAGTGACACTGTACATACCCATCTAGTGCTGTCTTGGCCTGACTGTCTTCCTCTGGCCTTGGAAAAAGCTGCTCCATTCTAACAAAAAAAACCAAAAAAAAAGAAGGGAAGGGGGAGGGAGAAAGAAGAGAAAAACCCCGAAGTTTCAGCTGAATTCCTGTTCTCTTAACATGACATTCAGGGGCATTTATCCACTTCATGGTTATGGTTGGGGTTATGCCTCTGGTCACGCAGCTACAGTGCTGAATGTGAAATCATAAACAACTGCTGTAGCTTAAATATATTTAGAAGGACAGCCCAAGCCTCGGGGACCTCCAAACATGCAAGCATTGAGTGGTGAGGCCTCGGGTTTCCAAGCCAATGTGCCAGCAAACGTAAAACAGGAGGATGACAAACCCTGTCAGGCAAATACCACAGGGGCAGGAACAGTGGCACTGTGCCTCAGTCTTTCCAGGTGTAATCCTAGACAATTCAATTTTAAGGACAGCATTTTCACGTGAGAGAGTCAAGGCAGCTCGTGGCTCAGCTTTTGGCTTTTCAAAAGCACGAAGAATTTCTCAGTTGTTGTTTAAAAATCAGAAACGGTGAGAAAGAAGCTGAAGGTTGCAGCAGCAGCTGTCACTGACACTGCCTGCACTTAATAAGGAAAGAAAAGCCAAAAAACAAGTCAGGGCGCTTTGAAACCTGCACGGTTCTTCTGTGAAAATAAAGGCAGTTCCTCTGTCGAATCGGAGTTGCAAGTGTAAACTAAGAACCACCAGAGGATTTAATTTGCAGTAACATTCACTTCTTTTGCTGTGGCAGAAAATCACTCGCCTGGACGTTCCAGGTCATGTATGAAAAGAGGTACAAACAGCATTCCAGGTATAAAAGCAGGATTTAAACTGTGACATCCAGCACTTTAGGAGCACTGAGCCACAAAACCCTAAGGCGAGTGCAAAAAAAGTTGGGATTTCTCTCCGCCATAGCAGTGTTGGAAGACCTGCACCCAGCAGATGCTGCCTGCCTTCAGCAGAGCCCTCAGACAGAGCTCGCTGCGACTTCGGTGGCAATAAAAGTCACCGAGAAACGAGAGCTGAGGGTTAAAAGCCTGGAAGCTGGCGGGGGCATCATTCCCTCCGGGAGAAATCGGATGGCCCTGGCTGACACAGCGACTTGGACACCAGGCTGGGAACTCAAACCCGACTGTACCCCCGCCACCGGACCCGGGCCCGGGCTCCCCGCCCGCCCCTCAGGCACTCGGAGCCGCTCCAGGCACTCCCGGGGGCGGGGACTGGGACTGACGCCCACACAGCGCTCCGCAGGGAAACGCAGCCCGGCGCCGGGCAGCGCGCTCCCTCCCTCACCTTCTGCGACAGGTAGAACTTGTAATAGCACAGCTGGAAGAGCAGGAAAACCAGGCTGGTCAGCGACAGCAGCGCCAGCACCACGTTCCTGTTGATTTTCTGCATCAGCCCCGGGGCGCTCCGGGAGCCGCTGCCCGGCCGCCCTCACCGCGATGCGGCTTCAGGCCGGAAAGCGTCGCCGNCCCCAAATCTCCCCAAAACGAGGCGGCGGTAAAACGACACAGCCAGAGACACACAGCGTTGCAGATTTCTGTATTAGTACAAAACATCGCGTCACACGCGGACGGCAGCCCCCCCCGCCCTTCCCACTCCCCTCCATGGAGGAGGGGCTCCGGGCAGGGATGCTCGGGATCACCAGGATGTGCTCCAAAGGAAACCCACGGCCAGGCTGGCCCTGCCACAGAACACCCAAAAATAGCGACGTTAGGGCACGACATCAACACAAGTCACGGTCAGCGTCCATCCAACACCCCGCGCTCCTCAAAATAAAAACACGGACAAGCCCAACACACTCCCAGGCGGCTCCCCCGGTCTCCATCTGAAACGCGGGAAGGGTGAGGAAACAGGATTTGTACACTAGACTCTGCTTTTCCTGCATTTCTAAGAAATGAACCTGCCACCTCTGCCCTGCCTGTTTGGTATTTGCAGAAGTATTTATATCCCCGGATGGTTTTTTTGTTTGGTTTGTTTTTTTGGTTTTTTGGTTTTTTTGTTTTTGTTTTTTTTTAATTATCCTGTCTGACACTGACATGCCTAGCTGCAGTTAACACACTTCTTAGTTTTCCACGGGACAACAGCAGCTATGCTCATCTGATGTATCAATACTCCAAGGAAAACCTTTAGTTCCTCAAAAGTTAGGCTTTCGGAGTTAAAATAACTTCAGAGTTACCAGCAGAGAAAAAAGAAAAAAATACAAATAAAATTAAGCATCTCCTTTTGGTCATAGAGCAGAAAACTCCTGTTTTGCCACCATGCAGTATTGGCTCCAGAGTAAATCAGCCTGGTGGATTGAACTACAGACCTCCAAAAAATCTGACTCACTACCAAAGAGCCACCCCTCTCCAAAGCCCTGAAAGTGGATTCACAAAGGAAAGTCCACAGGCTCCAGGCATCCCTGTCCAGCTGCAGTCACAAACCCTGCACCAACTGCAACAAAAATCACTGGGAGCAGTGTGGTGTCGCTCATCTTCCTATGATGGTGGGTGCTGGAGAGACACTAGTTCAGAAAAAACAGTCTAAAAAAAAAAATGCCTAAAATGCTTAAGGCAAATCTTCATATCCCCATTTACTAAAGACAACTAGACTAGATGTTAGCAGCAAAAATTTGACATCTGTGCAAACTATTATATTACAAATCCATCCTTTTAAGGGTAAAAAGTCACATGTTAAGGTTCACCTAGGACATCAGTTAAACTAAAACTTGCAAGTCACAAGTCACAGTATGAAACACTCCCAAGCTTTCCTCTAACTAACTATTAAAAGAAAAATTACATTTTTACACCGGTGCATATCAAATTCACCTTGCAGGTTACACTACAACTTGCCAAAAAGGGGAAAAAAAAACCAAACAAAAAAACTTAGTAAGTGAAATGGTCTTATGGAGGTCTGGATAATACTTAATGATTCTCACAACACATTAGCTGGTTGTAAACATCCCCTTTCTTTCCACAAAGGGAAATTTGAAGAGGAACTGCAGCTGAACACCAAGATCAAGACAAATGGATGAATGGTGATGAGGAGGTGCCAGTCTGTCCTGGTGCCTGTGCACCATATCCCCGGACTAGAACTGGCTGCAAAACTGAGTTTGTAGCAATTTATCCCCAAGAACTCCTAGTCAGGTGTCCATTGCAATAAAATGGAAAGATAAAAGGTTATACACATAATATTTGCATAACAGTAACATCTGCAGATAATGTGTGAAGCAGATTCAAACACTGTTCACCAAGAACCACGTCACTTCTGAATATCTTTGTCCCAAAGCCCAAGCAACAAAACACGCAGAAGAAGGTACACTTAAACTGGGAACTAGTTTGTACTTTCCTCTGCAAAAAGAGATTACAAGTTCACAATGCAAATAATAAAGAGATGCTCAAGTTCCAGCTACAAAATAAACATTTAGGGCTCAGCCAACCTGTCAACTTCATGATTCCTCAAGAAAAACAACACTTTCCAGAACAGGTAATTACATTTCCTTGTTAATTTTAACTTTTCACTGAACATCATAGCCAGTTTATTAGAAGGTGTCTCAAGGAATTTCTCCTTCTCTTGAGAAATTGTGATGGACAGAAAGGAGCCATTGGTAATACTGAGGTTTAACACAATTAGATGTTTATGGTTTTATGGGCTAAAGGATACACAAAAGGAAAATATATTGGCCCAGCAGCAAATGAGCCAAATCATTATGGACCAACTGAATTTGTAACAGTTTTCAGGGTGATACCAGAAAACAATCTTCAGTTAGGAAACACCTGATTCAAGAGTGTACCTGAAAACTATTTCTAGGCTCCTCGGCTTGATTAGAGGGAAAAAAGCAGATTTTAAAAGCCTGTAATAACCTAGTCATTCCCACTGACAAGCTGGGATTTTCCATGAAGAATATAACATGATTTTGTTTTTCTTTTTTTAGCTCTCCCATTACTATGAATCATTTGACTACTGTTTTACTAGGCTTGCAAATGGGAGTCAAGGCAATGGAACATCTACACATAATTTTCTAATGTAATTAGAATGCAATTAATTAATGTAATGGTGGCAAACAGGAGCCAATATCAATACACACGGTTTTAAAAAGGAGTTACCCATGGAGAATAGAAAGATTTTATATCACTGGGGGAAATAATCACAGCCTGCTCTTTACTGTTTCTTCATACCTGGCCTACACATTCTTGTAATATCCTGCTGAAACCATGCTGCTGTGGTATTTTGCCAGGCTAGGCCAGCAAAAACCAGACTGTTTTCAAAATGCATCTCAAAAATCACAACTTCTAATGGGAAGCCTAGTAACAATTAAATACATAGTTAAATGATTTGCATTAGGAGAGCTAAAAAATTGTATTTGCTATATTCTTCATAGAAGAATAGTATTTATAATAAAATTAATTTTCAAGTCCATAACAAAATGCTTGAATACAGTATTAGAAAAGTACATCGTTACCAGCTCTTGGTTTCTTTTTTTTTTTTTTAAATAGGCAACAGTTCAGCTTTCTGACATTTTTCTGGATTCCCAGCACTGGTTCCTAACACTTTAGCCCCAAACCTTTGCGCTATCAGTACCCAGGCCCTAAACAGCAGAAGGTAGCAAACCGAGCAAAATCCAATGCTCACAAGCTTCTGTGAGTACTAGCTACACAGAAAAACAAAAACATTCAGCAGGAGAAGTGTTGAACAGACATTACTAGGCAACATTATTTAGGCTGCTTGTTGAACCACCCAATCCATTTTCACTCTTCTGAAGAGTTTTCACGGCACTTGGCACCTGCAATCCAGTGGTCACTGTGAGCCCACCACACCAGATCTGGGGGGGGAAAAGGAAAAAAGCTGCATTATGAACGAAATACATCTCTCTCCTCCCATCCCACAATTAACTAGCACAAATACAGCTGCGTGTGTAAAATATTCTAATCACAGACATGCTGATTTTTAAGTCCATAAAGTCTAAGATGCTTCACATACTATGTTCATAACTAAGTTTATTACTAAGACCTAGTACTCAAATCACTTGCTCCTAACTAGAAAAATTCTTTGAAGGCAAATATGCCAGCAGCAAGTAGAGTGACAATGAAAAGCAACTTTCCCACTATGCTCCAGTGCCTCAAAGCAGTGCTTATTTTTGCCATGCCATGCTAAAATTGTCTTCATAAACATATTACGCAAAAAAAATAAAATTGAGAAGCCTCAGGGGCACAGATGTCAGTGATTTCTATTCTGCACATGAAAGAATGCCACCTTTTCCTGATTATAAATAAGTTTGAGAGCTGTAATTCAGTAGTTTGTCATTTTCACTTGTCCTGTTCTGACAGTAAGGCTGTTGTCACTCTGTGAGGGGCTGGCTGTGTGAGGTGCAGAGGGACAGACTGAATTTTGGCAAGCAACTGCTTCCCCAGATGACTTGGGAACTGAATTTACATGAGTCAGCCTTTGCTGTGCTTGGGAATGGCTAACACATGTATCCCAGTAGCTCTGAGGCTGCTCTTTTCCCCCTATGCTGAAAAGGATCAGCAAGGCAAATAAACAGCCATTAAACAATCCAGACCTGTTAAAATCCCAGGCCTACACACTCTGCTCCCAAAGCATGATGCACCTGATGGCACCTTACAACACAGCTGAGGCCACCCAAATTAGCTACACGAATTATTTAAATAATGAAAGGAAAACTAATAGTAACAAATCCTTCTCCTTTGTGTTTTGGGCAGGGTTTGAGCCTTTAACACTGCAGAAAATTGTTGCCAATTATAGCAACAAAAAAGGTTGTGCAGGGCACTGAACTGACTGGCAAGAAAATCCCACTGAGCTTTTGAAGATGTGAAAAGTGGAGACCTTTTTCCCACTGGAAAGCCTCTGGTGCTGTTCTGTCCCATGACACCTGCTCTGATGGCTCAGAGCATCCTGGACTCCATCAGCCACTGCAATGTGCTATTTATTTCCTATACACAAATTTAATTACTTCTATTTACATAGCTGAGACATCCAGGTGCAGAGTCCTGCTGAGGTGCCACTATAAGCACCACACAAAACCCAAAAGAGAACAGTTAAATACTTTTAAAAATTACTAGTCAGCCAAACCAAGTGCTTGCAGTTTCCTTCTTTAAAAATACAATTAAAACTGAATTCAGTGCTAGAAACGGCAAGATTTTATAGATACTGACCATGAAGCCTGGTAACAATGGTTGGGTAAACTTTGTTCTGAAGGTGTGTAACAAAGCCTTTGAGCTTCCATTATAAAATGAGAGCTGACCTAAAAGAGAGAGAGAGAGACGGAGAACAAGTTGAAATTCAGCTTAAACATAGTTTAAGCTAAGATGCAGTTGTTGCCTAACTTGTACAAAAAAATTGTTTATTTTCCAGGACATACTAAGTGCAGTCTGCAAGAGTGAAAATTCACTATTTTTACTGAATTTTAGTAGCTCTGTCACAAAGATGAACTATGTCATTTGACATGACAAGCACTCAGGGTCTGTGTTGTCATGCAAGACTGGATCAGTCTGGAAGTAATGCACCTCCTCAGCCTTGGACTGCTCCAGCTCAAGAGAAACAGTAACTAACTCTTTTTACTACATCTCCTAAGGTGTAGTTTACCTCCATCGAAGTCACAGTATACTCCTATTCTGTCTGGGACAGGTATATCCAGAGTTTTTGCTTTATTGTTATGCTTTGCTGAGAACGTGGTTTGCAGCCAGTTGTTGATATGGATGCACCAGCTGGAATTAGTCTTTCCCAGCTGGTCAAACTTCCCCGGGTTTCTGTAGGTTACTCCCACGCTGTAGGATTTGCAGTCCTTCTGGGCTCTCACTTCCCAGTAATGCTGCCCACTTTCAACAGCAGTGTCTCCTGCCAACAGAAATACATGTAATTACAACCAAGTGCAGTTAATTACAGTTGAGTGTACCTTAACACTGCTGCCTTCCTAATAGGCACCAGCAATGTCTTCTCTACTTTATTTTAAGGCAAAGAAGTCTGAACCATAAGGAACAAGAAAATTGTACAGTGGAATATAAATATAAAACAGAATAATGAGACTGTATTTACCTATGCTCATTACAAGATACATTTAACACCAATTTATGTTTAAAAGCAGTGCTTGTCAGTCACTAAGAGCTTTATAATTGTCAGTCACTAAGAGCTTTGTAATCCAAAGCAGAGCTGAAGACACAAAATTCTGATGTTATATGGGCAAACTGCTCCAGGCAGGACAATGTTGAGTACACAGCCTTAAACAATCACAAACTTTCCCTCTAATTCTTGCCTGATCTGCCCTTTCCTAACGGAGCAAGCAAGGCCAGCTCACCCAGCACTGTGTAGGATTCACCAGCAAAGCGATCGCGGCTGCCCCTCGCCGAGGCCCTGGGGCTGTTTGTGGATCTCTTCGGAGACGCTGTGTTGCTTCTAAAGGAGAGATCAACCACTCAAAACTTGGACACGGCCACAGAAGTGCACACTCAGGTGTCCCTGAGCCCATCAGGTGCAAGAGACACACAAACACTCTAGAAATGACACATCAGTTGATGCCTCTAGCGGCATGCATGCACAACAGCTGAGAGGGAAGAGGCGACAGAAGAAAACACACAGAATGTTGTTAAAAAAACAGGTTCAGAGGCAGCTGAGAATGGAAACAGAGCGGGGGGGAAAAGCAGATGTGTGGCACGTGGTTTGAATGAAACACTTCAGGATGGAGAATATTCTAATGAGCAATCAAGTCGTATAAAAGAATAATTTTAACCTAATGAGGATTTCAAACTTTTTTTAACCTCGCTTAGGCCCTCAGAAATAATTACCAATAATTTAACCATTAAACTGAGTGAAGGCTATTTGCAATACTCCTCAGTAGACAGAGAATCACATCTGCTTACTACTTTAAAGGCAATCATCAGTAAAGAATTCTAACTTCTCAGAAATAGTGGTACAGTTTTACAATTTAATTTCATTGACAAAAACCCCAAAAAAAGTACAAAGTCAGTCTCTGAAATACACTTGAGAAGTAATTTTCAATTTCTCATCCTCTGGAGTCTATCACACATTAGCCTTGGAAGAAATATCACCTACAAAAGAGTTTTCTCTCCAATTGCTCCTTCAGCTACTATTTGGTAAAGCTACTTGCTACTTTTATGTCCATTAATACAGTGAAATTCAGCTTGTTTTCTTTCTAATTCATTCATTATTCTCAAAAACCATTCTACAAAGGTTTGGGACATGTCCCATTTTCCTAATAAAACCACAAAAATAAAGTCACATGGGAATCAAAAGCTAAGTGATACTAAGCTGCCAGATGTATGTATGCTAAAATCTAGTTCATGACCAAGTTGTTTTTATTCCATTTACAGAAGTCTACAAAAAAATTAGTGATGAAAAAGCTGTTTACTTGAGCATCATTATTTAACATGTAACAGAAGAAAACTAAGATTCCAAATTGCTCACAAGAGATACACAAAGGGATTAAGTGTATAGTGTACAGGTGCACCACATCAAGTGCTTTTGGATTTTGTAAATATGGCAGATGCTGCAGTTTACTTACCAAAGGAAAAAGTTAGCAAGTGAAAGCATGAAAAAAAAATAGCAAAGCCAAGAATTAAAGCATAATTTCAGAGGGAGGAACTCTGCAGATTCCAACCTGCTTCATCTGCATCAGATATCATCCACTCACATTCCCAACAAATGCTGCTGAAAATTTTCTATTAGACCCAGTACAAATGGGCTATGCAGAAAGCAATGTAGCAATGTGGCCATTTAGAGAATCACAATAAGAAAAATGCAGGCACTTTGCTAGAATTTTCTCAAGGTTAAGGAAGCATTAAAAGCTTCTTGGTATCATTTACTTTGTTCCAGTCTGTAAATGGCCACTGCATGTGCTTTGTCCTCTCAAAATTTAATAGCCTTTATCAGTTCAGAAAATTACACTGACTATCTGACATAAAAGAAAAAACCAGTTGCTCAGGCTTTTTTCCCTCCACAGTGCTTCTATCTCCTTTCCAATGGAAAGGAGCAAATTTCATAGCAGGAAGTCAGTTTTGTGTCTGTTTTCCAGTAGAGCACAGTCCTTACTAGCCAGTAACTGACACATTTCTTCCAATATTCAGTGGCCAGATATTCTTGTCTCATGGTTTAGGATTGTTGCCTACAGCACTGCAATTAATCCCCATTTCCTCATCCATTTCAGAATATATTCCACTCAAGATGTATTCTCTTCTGGAGAAGAAAGGTCAAGGAAGGAGATCAGAAATTATTGAGAGGCTTTTTTCTGGTCTAATATATAAAAGAAAATTAAGAATTTTGTTGCTATTGTGTATTTCCAACTCTTAAAAACTGCACATTTTTTGTTTAAAGTAACCATACTATAATTTTTTCCCCCACTTCTCATGGAGCCAGCTCCAAATTTCCCTTCTAATGCAGACATCTCACAGATGTTTTTATGTGGGAATAAAAGCCTCCTACAAGAACAAAACTCATATAAATCCCCTGCTAGAAAAGGTCAGTCTGAGATGCAAAATTGAACATGTGACCATGTCCTTCCAACAAAGCAGAACCAAGAACTGGGAAAGTTCTCTACTGACAGCTACAAAGAGAGACCAAGGTGTAAAACTCCCCGAGGTGAACAAGCAGGAGCATTTCCAAGACATTTTGTAAACTTAGGTTAGTACAAATTGCTATAATTTGTGTAGTAGAACAATTGAAACTGAATGGCTTCAAGAGCTTATTTTTGCTTTTTACATAAGCTTTTCTTTACTTCTGATTTCAAATCAGAGATAGATCCACCTGACAGATGAGTAACAGGGAAGTAAAACCTGTAAGAAATCAGGATCCTGGGCACTTCTTTTGATCCCGCAACTTCTAAAGCAGCAAAAGAAAGCACAGTATCAAAAATAGGAAAAGCAATTTCTCAAAAAGGTGTTTCACTAGAAAAACAATGAAAACATGTGACACTAAAAAGCACAATTGCACAAAGAATAGGAGAACATTTAACCTAACTTTACATCTCAAAAAAAAGGACTTCTCATTCAAACACTTGGTTCTGCAATTGGAATAGCCATGAAGATTTTAACATATGCTTCATCCTCTCCAAATATGTAAAAACACTTACTTCTTACCCTCTGATGTCTAGTAACAGCTATAGCACAAGTTCAGTAGCAAAGAGGTTTTTGAGGTTCAAAAATAAGCACCAAAAAATATTTTAAAGTTCTCAGAAAGGAGATCTTTATCATATTTGTAAAAAATTTGCTAAAGGGTTAAGAAAGCATCAATATGTCTGTAAGTAACAGGGATCTTTGGACCAACATTAAAATACGTGATGCCCTTCCAGCCATTGCAAATCAGGTTTCATACACATTAGGATGAATCCTTCCAGAAAGACTCTCTTCCAGTCACTGGAGAATATATAATCTCTATGATTCCAAATTAAACTGCTAAATAACTTCTGCCAAATAACATGTGCACTGTTACTGATAAAGGCTATTAGATTTGTTTCTCATGACATCAAGCAAAGGAAAGTAGCACGGATTCTCAACAAAACTAGGTGCTAGATCCTAGGAATAGGAGGGATATTATCACCTTCTATTGCTCTTCAGCAGAGGATTCTGGCCACTGTTGACAGAAATAAGTAGTCATTAAAGAACTGTTCTATCACTACAGTAAATTATCCCCAGTTTTGAAATGCCAGTAGAAGTTATTCTATCATGCTTCTGGCAATATATGCCTGTGTAGAATGTATTTGTTCATAAATTATCTCAAACTGTGACTATGGAAAGCCAATAAACTGTCGCTGAGGGAATAGCCATTCCCAAAGAGCACTCCCAAAGCCCAAGAGGTGAGGCACAGACTGGGAGTGGGGCCATGGGCTCTGCACAGATCCAGCTCAACACCAGGCTCACAGCCCTGCAGGTGAGGGAAATCCACACAGCAGGACAGGCTGGGGGACACCCAAGGGAAGAACAGCTCTGCAGAAAAGCCACTGAGGGACAGTTTGGGAAGCAGAAGCTGACAGCCACAGTGCCCTGTGTCCTTGTGGCAGAAGTGGACAGCCACACCCAGCCTGTAGCCCCAACACAGTGACCAGGAGCCCAAGGCAAGTGACTTCTTCTGTCCTTTTGGCAGCTGTGTCCAGGTCTGGGCTCCTCAGATTTACACCCTGACATACCAGAGCAAGTCTGTGGGAAGTCAATACCACAGTTAAGGTCTAAGGCACAGAAAGACAATGGGATTTGCTCTGCCTGAGGAAGACAAGAACCAACTTCTGTCTTTAATGAGGTAACAGGAAGGGAAGCAGAGAAGATCAAGCCAGGCTGTCCTCAGAGGGGTCACACTGGTGGCTGAGAAGCACCTGGGAGCACCTGCACCACAGGGAATTCCAGTCAGGTACCAGGATATTCCTCCCCTCCCATAAAGGTGGCCTGGAACAGAGAGCTAGCAAGTTAACACACTCCTCATCCACACATTCTGCATTCCTGGAAATATTAAAGGCTCAGCCACAGTAGGCAGAGTTAAACATTTTTCCAACAGTCAGAATTTTCCAATGAGTCAGAATAGCAGACATCTAACAATCTACCAGGAGCTCTGCTGAAGTTAAGTGCTTTTCCTGGATGAAAGCAGTATGTGTAGAGCTGCCACATCCACAATAGTTACGTTTCATTATCCATTACCTTTTGCTGTCTGTTTTATTGGTACTTTTCCCCTCCAATGAGGGTTTGAGATAAATTCAGACACCACCTATAGATAGTACCAGTTTTATTTAACCTCTTCTTTCTCAAAAGGGCAAGGCAGTCAGCTCTTTCCTTATTTTTTTATAGTAGAAATGCTGTCTATTGACCAGAATTGACCTGCAACATTAGTAAACACAGAATTACATCAGCTGCCTGTTCACATTTATCTTATCTACTGCCCTGGCCTTATGTGGCAAGGTTTTGGTACCAGGAGAAGGAGAAGCTATAGAGGAGGTGAGTGAGAACCTGGGGGATAGCCAAGGTGAGTCCTTGTAGCCACCTACACCTTAGCTCAGTACATTGAATGATACCCTAACAGATGCATTTTTAAAATAAATAAATATTATTTAGCAATTATGACACAATTCTAGCCTCTACATCAGTGTGAGAGAGGAAGGGAAATAAAAAAAACAAATAAAACTTCTTCCAGAGAAACATTTCTGAATGAAAATTCCTCTCATGTCCCACTGTCCCCAAGTGCTTTAATTCCTGCCCTCTTCCTTTAACTGCCAGAAGAGAGATGTTAGACAGTTGCAAAACAGAGTTCTTACCTGTTTTTATTTTCCTTCCCTTTTATTTTTTCTTGGCCTTTGCCTCCAGTAGGATCCCATTCAACGTAGGTGTCTTCAACTTTCAAGTTCGGATGAGATGAAGTACTGTCCAAACCGAATATAAATGCTGGTCGAGACAAAACAGAAAACAGCAAAATGGTATAATGGTTATTCAGAGAAAATTATAGAAGCAGCAGTAAAGTTGTCCCAGAGTTTTATTAAGCATAATGGAAACACCAGCCTTTCAGTCTGACACTTGGAATCAAACAAACTAATACAACAGATGAATTTCCAAAACATATTTACAGACTGTTCTATAAATATCCTGATATCATCAGATATTACAGTCTGACTCTGAAAGAACATATACTCAAGATTTTTAAGAGCTTAGAGCTCCGAAGTGCACAAGTGTAAACAACAGCCAGGTTAAGCACATGGACGAAGAAATTTATTTGCTCTGGGTTGATTATTAAAGAAAGTGAACTAAGTGTTCACCCAGGAATAACAAAAATAATATGGGAAGCATGGTAACTGCCCAGACAATCAAAATCAGAATCACTTTTCTGGTACTGGACTAGGGAATTATGTGGCTATTAAACAGATACTATGTCTCTGACAATGACTGTTGCTTAAGAGTATTAAAATAATTATAGAAAATTTACCAGAATGCCCATCAGCTCATTCAAATTCTATACAGCTTTATTCTTATAAAATAACATCCAAAAGGAACAGAATTTACACTTATATAAATTATACAGTTGATACCAGTCATTTTGCCCTTTATACCAGATCTGGATGTAAACCAAACCTCAGGATCACTCTCTCACCTTAATAGCTAAGATTTGTGTTCTGTGACAAAACATCTCTTCCAAGAAATTTCTCTTTCAGTCTATTTACAAAACGTTAGGAAGCCACTCTAGCAATTCTCAGATCAACTGACTCCTAACATCATGACTACACACCTTAGGCAATTTGAAGCTGCCAGCTTTTTAAATATTGACAGCGAAAAGAAACTGCAGCTACAAAGTCAAGAAAATTCTTTCCAGAACTTCTAGTTACAGAATGCTGTCTGCCACCAATAACAGGGTAATCACACCAACTGTTTAGATGCCCAAAGAGTCACCCACAACATTCAGCCTTCCTCTTGCTGTATGTTGGCACCATGCAGCAGCAGGTGGGACTGTCACTCCACAGTTCAAAGCAACCAATGCCAAGCTTTTGGAGAAAGTGACATTAACTGCCCCATTTTTTTTCAGGGTCTGAATGCCAAAAGGGCAGCTTTGTGCCAATAAGCTTCTTAATCCTTTACAGTTGTTTCCCCTTTCCACTTAGGAAATGTTTCAGCAGGGCTCATGCAGAAGCAGACTGAACATAATATGTTCATGTATGAAGGCAGAGAAGTTTAAGTGCCGGATTTTCACCACAGATAAGGTTCAAGAGTTTTTCAAACTTTACCTTTGGTTTCCAGAGTCACGGGGTCAGAGTATTCACCTGCCACTGCTTTGTTGCAAGCTTGTACTCTAAGGTTCATGTATTTTGTATCAAATTTCAGACCTACAAAGCAAATGTTTACAAATCTGAAGTTGTGTTTATTACTGATGACTTCTACAAGACTAACATCTATCCCCACGTAGCTGTCTTTCATTTATCTCAATCTGCAAAAAAACATGCTTGAATATGAGTGTGAACTTCATTTAACACACAATTTTTGATAAAACCTCGAAGTCAAAATAAAAGACAGAACTGTTATTGTACAAAGCACCCACAACTGATGCGATACAATGGCAGCTTCCTTACATGCAGAAAAATGAGCATTTTGCAAAACTTACAAGCTTAAAGAGTCATATCAATATCCTTGGGTTTGAAGTATAAAAAACCTCTACCTGATAATGTGTATTGAGTAGCTTTAATGTAGTCAACCAGCTCCCAACGCTGTTCCCCTTTCAGGCGAGGGAGCCCATCAAAGTTGGTTTTCCTATACTCCAGCACAAAATGATCAATTCTGCTGTCCTCCTCAGGCATTCTCCATGATATTGTTATGCAGTTGTCAGCAACCAGACATGCTGTTACATCTATCTCTGGAGCTTTAGGGACTGCAGAAAGACAAGCACACAGGTCAGTTTGAGAAAGAGAAGGTTAGAGTACAGCGGACTTAAAAATATGAACCTACATTTGGAATAAACACCACACAGGAAGAACACCAAGAAGCAAACTTCTGTTCCTATGTCTGTGGAAGGTAAGTTCAGCTGCACCCCTCACAGAGCATCAACTTATCTTTATTTTCCATCACTACAGGCACTAATATTTTCCACTAGTTTCTCTTCAGTCACCCAGTTTTCTTTTCACCCCTTTGCCTTGAAAGGAGGGGTGAAACAATTCCTAATCTCCACAAAAGACTGAAGTTTTGTTTATAGGCAACAGAATTCTACTTCCATGAAATCAAACAGCACTTAAGTCTGTAGAAAAGAAGTTTTGCAAAAAAAGGCATTTACATACTATTTGTAGAGTCTTAAAGGACATGGAAGGAAGACTTTTGCTGCAGGAAATAAAAAGTTTTATTGTTTTCAGTCTGAGTTTTGGTGTCTGAGTAATTTGGAAGCATGGCACTACAGCAGAAAAAGGAAGATTGATATCCAGACAGTCAATTTTCCTGTTAACAAATCAGAGGCCCAATTCAAATTCCTATCTATTTGACAAGGAAAAATGTGTAAGAAGGGTCATACTAAATAATACTTTTATGTAGATGGATAACTTTGTTCACTTTGCACTCCCATTGCTGTTAAACACGTGCACTGTGATATCCAGGGCAGTGACTGACACCCAGAGTCCAAGACTAGAAGGTGAATTTCTGCCTGGACACTGCCAGATGACCACTAGGAATAACAGCGCTCATTTACTACACCTGCTACCACATACTGTATCTGCAACACATGGGGCAGAAATGAAAACTGATGCTGCCAAGTCCTTAACAGATTTGGATTCGTGACCTAGAGATGAAACAACTTTACATCCCTGCCAGCAGTGCTCTTGTCAATATATTCTCAGTTACAGCCAAGGGCAAAGTGTTTTAAATTGGAAAGCAATAGGATTAAAAAGGCATGAAAGATACACACTGGTCTAATGCACCCAAGTTTACTATCAAACAGGAATAGATGGATTAATACACAATTTGTAATATGGTGGTGTCACTGTACTAGTGGACTGTCCCTCACCTGTATTTCAGACTATGTCACCACTCTTGTAAGCAATGTGTAAGTTTACAGTTTCACACAACACTGTTGCACATGAGCAGGACTTTGGGGTGTCACTCAGGATGAAGCTGGCATGGACAGTCCTAAGAAACCTCAGGTAACTTCACAGGGTACAGAGGAACTGACAACTCATGAAAAAACATGGTCCAGAATACTCACTCTCACTTCTGAGATCAATACTGTTGTTCAAAACGGTGTCTTGTGTAGAAATTAACACAATAAAACTAGAAAACTCTAATCCTCAAGGTATTCAACATACAATGAGTAAAAATGAATTTAGGTACTCTGAAAAATTTGCTTCTTAGGGTGCAAGAGGTGCAATTTTCTTTCATTTGGTTGGTTGAAATATAGCAAGCTGTTCACGTAGCAACAAATTAAACTCACTGAATATGGTTTTTACCTGGCAAAAACTTCACAGCTTGGAGCATCCGCTTTTCCAGGGCAAAGTCCACCATCATGTGAGTCATACTGTCACTGACTTTTGGTTTCAGAGAGAGGCGGAATGCTGAAGCCACTGTGACACTGAAGCCAAGAAAGCAGCATTAGCAAAATGTATTTCACATTGTCTGATTGCTGTTTTGGAAAATGGGATACAGGACTTGACAATCTGTATCACTGACGTCAAACTACTGATCAAAGATTAGAACATTTTTCTAACACATAACTGTTTACCATTTAGCACACTCAAAATAGAAAGTTTTGCTAATGTGACTGTCTCAGAATAATGGTGTGAGCTACCAGCTGTTCCATAGTACTAAGCAAATAAGTACTCATGAGATGACTAAATATGAGTTAAAACCTTTTACTAGTGACAAAAAACCTGGATAAGAAACAAAACAAAATTCACATCACTTGACATAAATTTAGCAAGTATGAAAAGTTTAAAGTAGTGCAGACTCAGGATCATGTTTATGCATTTCTAGACATAAATTAACAAGCTGACTATGCTGATATTGTATCTATCTATTACCTTATCAGGGGATTAAGAGATTTTTCAAGCTCTGAATTAGCACATGTAAGCACCAGACCAGTTTTACAAGACACACTAAACACTGAAGAACCTTAATTCAACAAAGGAAATGCAGGGTCCTGCACCTTGGAAATAACCCCAAGCACCAGCACAGGCCAGGGTGATCTGCTGGCAAACAGCTCTCCACAGAAGGACCTGGAGGTCCTGGGGGACAAAGAGCTGTCCTGAGCCAGCAGAGCGTCCTGGGGACGAGGAGGCCAAGGGGATCCCGGAGTGCACTGGGAAGGGCATTGCCAGCAGGCCAGGGAGGGATCCTGCCCCTCTGCCCAGCCCTGGAGGCACCTCTGGAGTGCCCTGCCCAGCTCGGGGCTCCTCAGGGCAGGAGGGACACAGAGCTCCTGGAGCAGGGCCAGCAAAGGCTGTGGGGTGAGGAAGGGCCTGGAGCGTCTCCCTCACCAGGAAAGGCTGGAGGAGCTGGGGCTGTTCAGCCTGGAGAGGAGCCCCAGCTGAGGGGCCCTCAGCCCTGGGTGTCCCTGTCTGCAGGGAGGGGCAGAGCAGGGCCCAGGACCTGCTCTGTAGGGACAATGGCACCAGAGGAATGGGCAGGAATTGATACCCAGGAAGTTCCACCTGGACATGAGGCAGAACTCCTTCCCTGTGCAGTGACCGAGCCCTGGACAGACTGCCCAGAGAGGCTGTGGAGTTTCTCTTCACTGGAGATATTCCAGAATCTGACACAGCCCTGAGCCATGTGCTCTGGGATCACCCTGCTGGAGCAGGGAGGTGGGACAAGATGACCCACTGTGGTCTCTTCCAACCTGACCCTTCCTGGGATTCTGTGAAGCACAGTTCCCATTTCCACTCCAAAAATCTTAGTTGAATGCTATTACAAACCAAGGCTCTCATATAATTCTCTAACTCTGAAGATACCAGGCCATGAAGCAGATTTTGAGTAACATTGATTCAGACAGCACAGAGATCCCAACTCCTCCTTTAAAAAAAAGATTCTCAACTACAAAGTTATATATACACCACAGAAGTCAACTGCCAAGACTTGAATCCATTTTACAGCCACTGATGTGTGGCACCTTTAGAACACCTAATACATATTCCTTCCTGCACTCCACCACTATGTAAGAGAGATTGATTGCATGCTAACCACAGATATATCAGAGAACACTGAAAACCAAAAAAATCTGGTAGTGTGGAAGGAAGAGGAAATGTGAAGTTTAATATTAAAGATATATGCAAGTCAGGAGTGATGAGCTTTGCAATTTTGGGGTATGAGACAATTATGAGACTGAACTGAACATCATGAAAGACAATTCAATTAATTCCCCAAGACAAAGCTCACACTCTGAAATTCAGCATGGGCTGCCTAGCACATCAGTGCTCAGCCAGATGGGCAGAGAAGATCTCTCCTTAAGGAAGAATAATCCTCTGATTAGCAACAAGAGAACACTAGGGAACAGTGGGCTTCAGAAAACTTTTTAACTTCTGCACAGACACCAGTCTTGGGCAGAGAACCACAAATGATTTGGTGATAATTTCAAGAAACCAAAAGAGGATGCTTATTACTGACAAAAACTGCTAAAGAGTCCCATCACTGACACTACCCACTCTCCCTCTGGCCTGTTAAGCATACTAAATCTTTCCCTCTGGAAAAGCAAAGAATAAATTAAACTCCAACAATTACTCATTTTAATCAGAAGTTCAGAGTATTTAGTAAATCAGAGCCTTCACTGAAAAATGTGAACATTGAAAGCCAACCTATTTGGTCCAAAAAAGCAACAACATCCTGTGAGCTGCTTCTCAAAATATTATGTACATCATAGAAGGTTTTCTGAACCAGAAGGTCATACTTTTGGAACAGAGTTAACATTCTCCCAAGTGAAGAAAATGTCTTAGTATTGATTTTGAAACAGCAAAGTTTTGCTTTTTAAACAATTGTTCAAAGAAAAGCTACCAGAAATAATTTCATGGTACTAGTGTCAGCAGAAGTATTTCAACAGCTACAAGACTTTTTACATTTTGAAGAAAAATTAGCTAGGAAAAGTTTTAAGCACTGAAAAACAAAAAAACCCCAACAAGATTCTCTCACAACTAAAAGGGGCAGAGTCAGCTTGAAACATCGTTAAATTTCAGCCATGAGGTATTAATAATAAGCTTACAAACAATAATAATTGATAGACATATATATTGAAAGACACAATAATTGCAGCAGCAGCTGATGCAGAGCTCCACTTCCCTGCATAAAAAATATCTTTTTATTTAAAGTTATGGAAAGCCAGGAAAAACCATACTACATGAGCAGCACAGAAGTTTTTAGTTCCCTCTCAAAAGCTGTGATAACTAACACTTAGAAAAGAGTCAATGAATTTGATTAAAGCTGACTATGGCCCTTTTACAGTAAATGCATTTTCAAGGATAAGATTAATTCAAAGACACAAAAGTGATAGATTTTGTACTGTACCTATCTTTGATCTGTCTGGCAGCCTTGATGCATGTCAGGGAGAAGAGAGAGAAAGTAGTTAGTATTTCCATGCAAGTATCAATGGCAGTAACATGCAGGAAGGCCAAGAACAATCTCTGCTGCATTGCTCAGATTTGAAGCTCAAAACGAGTTTAAAATCTTCCTCAAAACAAACTGTCCTGTGAAGCATGTTAATAGCATGGGTTAGCACAGCAACACTGTAACATCTGGGGGGGGGGGTAAAAACTGATTTCCAGAACCACACCAAACCAATTCCAAATTACTCAACTTTCTGAGTGTGACTTTGTATTTTCAGATTTCTCTTAATCAGTTAGAGCTACTCTCCATGGCTTTTTAAAAGAGCTACAGGACCAAGCCAATAACATTTAACTGACATGGTATTTTCTGTGAAACTACACAACTGCTTATTTGTGGCATTAACCATGCCTGACTTGCCGAACTACACACCCATGATGGATGCCCTGATAAATAAGAAAAAATAGGACTTAATTCTAACTTTTCCTCTGAAAGGTAGAAAGTGTAGTTGGAAAAGTATAATCAAACTCTCTCCGTATGTCAGCATTCAAAAATGACAGCAAGTAGTTCTTCTCAAATAATAACACTGAAGCAGACGCAGAAGTGATGACATTTAAAAGATAAACATCAGCTGGCATGTGGAAAGACAAAAAACTCTCTCCTTCACCAAAAGGAGCTACAAACCTAAGACAAAAGATTATTGCTGAAGTAGTGAGGGCTTGGTTGTGCCTGTTGAAGCCTTACTTCAACACTGCTCCTTCATCCAGTTGCTCATTCAGCCGAATTATTTTCCCTTTCAAAGGGACAAGAATCATCAGGCAGCTTCCCAGTTTGAAGTCCAAAATGGAGAACTTCCCAATTTTTCACTAAATACAAATCACATTGAGAAAAATAAATAGGAAATCAGGCTGTCTCTGCTACAAAAATTGATTATATATTTCTAAAATGGGAAGCAAAAAAAAGCAAACCAAGTGTTCAGAAATAATTTAGCTTAAGAGGTAGCTTTGCTTTACCTCAAAACAAAGTTACTGTAGGAATTACTGACTGATTTTCCTACCTGACATAAAACAGAGATACTTCCCAACAAAATCCTTGGGTTTCATCTCCATGTCTTGTAAAATATGAGGTAGCCAGACTCAACATCTTCTGCAAGACAGTCCCAGCTTAACTTCACTGACTTTAGCTTGTTTCCAGGCTCCTGACAGAGCAGGATCAGCCCATCCCTGAGGAGCTGCCCAGCAGTGTCTGATCACATCCCACCTAAACACTGAACCCTCCTGCAATTTGCCACTCACGTTCTTTTGACTTCCAGGTAAATCAACTCCAAGATTAAAGCCACAAAAATATAACATAGGAAAAAAAAAAAATTTAGAAATCTTATGCTAGTTGCTCCTGAACTGATTTACTGGAGTATCCAAAGAAAATTTGTGAATATACAAGAGTCAGGGCTGGAGCTGACCCTTCAGGAACATTTGCTATCCCAGCAGCAGAGCAATACAATTAGCTGCCTAACAGCCAAGGCAATATTACCTTAAAATGTCATCCCCCAATGCACGAGTGTAACACCAGTATCAAATCCTACATATTAGAGCTCACTGAATTGGATTTCAGTATCTTAATCTTCAGACTCCAAACCTGAAGAGGTCTTCCCCCAGCAAATGCTCAGACAGCTTTCCTTGGTGTGTTTGATTGGGAAAAAAAGGCATTAGAGAGATGTGAAATACAACAACTTCCAAGAAAGTCAGAGCTGCATTTTGCACAGAGTTCAAGAGCCAACTTAATTTTTTGCTACAAGGCAGAAAGGACAACTCCAGCTGAAGAAAAATACTGCTTAGGAATTGCAGCTCTTTGAGGCAAATAAATGAAAGCTGACACCCAGAAAGCACGACAGCACATGAACATGCAGCCAAAAGGTAAAACTGACACAGGAAGACAGCTTTCCCCCTCGCTCTTTTAAACTGATTTGTGTCCTTGTTCCCGTTAAAATGTAGAGAGAAAAAAAAGTAATTGGGCCTTGGATTTGGTGTGGCTGATCCCACTGCTACCACCAGGATTACTGTAGCAAGCGTGACTGTACTGATTCAGTGGATATGTGGAACTGTTTCCTTAATTTGCAAGTATATTCTTCCAGTTAGATACACGTTACTTCACCCTCCCCTTCTGGGGTCATCCGTGCAAGTTTGCTTAACAGTAACAGTTGTTCACGAGAAGGCACTGTATTCCCTCCCCGCCACCCTAAATAAGAAAAAAGCCAACTTGTTTTACCAGAAATTGTATAAAAATTCAGGACTACAACGTTTAACTTGGCTTTTCAGCAGAGCAGTAACCGTATTTTTACATGCCTGTCAATCCTCACTCTAAGCACACCTGGTAAGTTTGCAGTGTCCAGGAGAGTAATGCAAAGGACATTTCAAATCAAGACAGATGTCAACACCTGTCCCACACAAATCCAGTCAGTGTTTTCTACCTCTAAGAGCTCCACAGGGTTCTTTATGTCCAGTGACTGCACAGCAAGTTCCAGCAGCTCTTCTGAGCTCTCCAGGGCATGGGTGCACTGGCTCAGCTGATCCTGGAGCAAACACAGAAAGAATAATGTGATGTATTCCCAACAAAACAGCAGTTTGTGAGGCACCAGTCCCAGGAACTACACAGACTTGTTATGCATTTGTGACAACTTATTCCCTTATATAACCAAGGCCTCTGACAGTGCCCTCACTTCACTGTGCTTGACAATAGCACAGTGATACTTGGCACATCCCACAACTCCAAGGGGGGGAAAGCTGAAGTCTGACTTAAAAGCCAAATTTAATTTCAATGTCCTGTTTCCCCCAGCTTCGGGGTTTAAGAAAGCAGAGAAGTAAACACTTATATTCATGTGCACTACAATTTCTATTTACAGCACTGCACTTCATCACTGAATGACTGTGTAGCAATAGCCTTGAAAAAGGCAGTGACTTTACCAGCTCTGGAACTGTCACAAGACAATCCTGAAAATCAATGTTGCTGTGTAACAAATGGAGATAGCACAACAGGAACAGAGAAGCTTTAAAATGCTTCTTTGCAGCTGCAAAATTTTTTCAGAAGGAGTTATTTATTTACCTGCAGAGCTTGAATTTTACGAGCTTCTTCTTGCTGAATAGTGTTGGCCATGCTCCCCTTCATCTCATGTAGGACAGAATACAAACCATCAAACTCCTCATCCAGCTCACTGATGGCATTAGAGGAGTTTATCTGAGAGGAGAATTGAAAATGCTGTTTACACTGGAAACAATGTCAAGAAACTGAAGGTCACACAATTCCCTACATGTTTTGCCATGACAACTGGATACCTTGTGACTGCTTCTCAGCTTATCAAAAAGGAAAAAAATATTAGGAATGATCTAACAGTCTTCTAAGCAGACTCTACAACAGGACACTGAATGCTGCAATCTGTGAAAATTCCATGATACTCAAACTTGCACAAAACCAGCACACTTGGCAACTTTATTCCATGCCAAAAGCCTTGATTTTGCTCACACAATTGTATATGGATTGCTAGATATTTGGAAGGAGGAGGTTGCCCAGTTCCAAATAAAAATATTTCACTTGATGCTAAAAACTGCACTCTAGAAAGCAGTTTAAAGATTTGCTGGATAATTTCCATTTCTGCAGCCAACCTGACTCAGCTCTAGGATGAAACAACTTTTGGCTGATTGACAGGATGAAGGAACCTAAACCTCATCCTCATGCAGATGCTCTAACAACCATGTCTAACTATAAACTTGAGCCCAACAATTTGAAACTGCTGAAAACAGAAAGACTAAAGAATTTTCTCTCAAGTATCATTTTTCAGTCTGCCAAACAGAGCAGAAGTCTGAAAATACAGACTATTTCCCACTAATGGGAGACTCAGATCTTGCATCAGATTAAAGATTATCTTTCCCACACCAATGAAGATCTACAAAACCTCTTCACACAAAATGCAAGACCACCACACCTGTCATCTAGAGACAGACTTAAAAAAAATGTACTTAAAAAAAAATGTACTTCTATCTAGTTCCAACATAAAGATGTATTTTGAACTGGATTCTCACAACCCATCCTTTAGACACTACACAGTTTGAGACTAAGAAAAGTGCAAAGTTGCCCCCTCTCAGATAAGCGATGAACCTTAAAATAAATACCTGAACATTTGATATTGTATGGTTCAGCATGTCAATGAAGTTGTGAATTTCATCATTTTTGTTCACTAGAGTACTGACAATCCTTTGCAGAGTCTCCTAGAATTAAAAAACAAGTGAGAGAAGTTGTAAAAAATCATCTTGCAATTTTTTTCCAAATCATCACCACTTCAACATGCATGAAAATTCATCACAGACATTCCAGCTGCAGCAAATTCAGTTCTGATGGGATCAGAAAATGTATTTTCTCAGGACAGAGAAAGAATATTAAACTTCTTGGAAGCATTCCACCAAATTAAGGATCTCAAGGTGTTAGTCTGCAAGAAATCAAGAACCTGCTTTAAGATACCCCAATGTTTGACATGTTTTTCTACGTAAGTCACCTGCACCAAAATACCCACTGGCACCACAGCTTCTCCAGATGAAAAAGTTGACACTTGTGCAACCAAAATGAGAACCAATAAAGAAAATTTTAAAAGCTGGTAAAAGGAAACCCAGAAGAAAAGCTGAGATTTCCCCATGTCAATAGAAGCTACTGTGAAATAACCATGCTGACAGTGTATTCTACATGAAGAAAAAATCTGTAAAAGTGATTTGTAAACTTATTCTACAAGTGGGAAAATATTTTGGGTGAGTAATTTCTATATTCCAATTAAAAGTGACCTCAAAGAAGAAAGCTTACTGACAGCTGAGAAAGAGAACCAAGGTTATTTCACTGATGTGCATCCCAGCTGTGCAAAAAGCAGAAGATTCAGCTTACAAAACACATAGCAAGCCAGAAAAACTATTAAAGCACATCAAAACTTATTTTAAATAAGACCATAAAGTCTAATTTTGTTGAGCAGCTAGTCACATATTCTAAAAATTTGACAAAAACATATCAATGCTTGGTACTTAATTTTATTAAGTCAAGTTGTATTGTTCAAGAATTTTAAGTAAAGTTGTATTATTAAAGCATACCAGGATATGTAAGTAAAAATAAAGGATAATATGAGGAGTTAATGAAGAATTTTCTGTAAATTAACTCAGGCTGGCTGATAAGAAGTTTTAGAAGCAAATCTAAGTCAAAAAAGACAGGTAAACATTGTCTTAATTAAAACATTATTAATCAGCTGATCCAGAGTTTCAATTGTTCATCCTAATGTTGTTACTTGATAAAATTTAGGAAACCAAGGCACAGGGAGATAATAAAATACACCTTGGAAACAGCCAGACCACCAAAGGGATGCTGCAGAAGTCCCTCTCAGAAGCAATTTCATGTACTACCCAGATCACATTTGTTTGCTAAAAAGCAAGAAAAATGTTTTATCCTTTCACAACACCCACAGTGAACCTCAACACTACACCAGATTTAAAGAACTTCTCCACTAGTCCTAAGCTGTGCTCCTTCCTCTTTCTTCTGACACCTCCCCAGGCAGCTGCCAATAAATCTGCAACGAGATATTTATGGGAACTCCAGCCCCTGCCTGTTTAATAATGCCATACTCAGGAAGTTAAACCACAAGTAGAAAAAGCAGATTTTAGTGCTTTTACCACAGGTGTTGATGGTGTTACATGCAGAGGTAACAGAACAGACAGCAAAGACTCCAGTCTGGAGTCTGGGAGAACAGAAACAAGACCATGGCTTCTTACAGAAAACAGAGGCACAGAAAATCTTGACCACTTCATTACCGAACCTCCTCCTCGCCTGGCGAAAACCGAGCATGTTTGAAGGCAAATTTGTACACACCAGAATGCCAGATGAATAGCCATTGTCCAGCCAGCTGCTTCTGCATTCACCACTGACCAGGGGCAATTGTTTTCACAGGCCACATAGCCTGGAGATAAGCCTTAGATCCTATGAGCACAACTGTCAATTGGGATGAACACGGAAAACCCACAATCCTCTTTCAGCACGGATCTCAGGGCTTACTCAGCTGCAGCACATGGGGGAAAAGTGTTCTTGTGTGCAGTGCTGAACAAGGCTGCCTGCTTTAATAGCTACATCCTGGTTAAAGGAAAACATCTACATGTCAGGAACATTTAAAAGGCCTTTACACAGCCAAACGCATGGCAGCAACTGCAAGCCAGCTGTTAAACAAGATTTTCACCTGAAGTTACATTTAACTGACTAAATCTGGGTTGCTATGGCTCTTTTTAAGTAAGCTACCAGTTTCTCTGTTACGAAATTCAACCAGATTTGGTGAAATTTTAATGAGTTTGCATGCTCTTTAAAAGTATCCACCAACAGTAGACAGAATTTTTCTAGAACACCAATGCACAAACCACTAGAACAACAAAGGCAGCTTTTAGGAACCACTATCTTATTCTATTTCCCAACACAATTTTCTCTTCACTAATAAGCAATACATAGATTTCCCTCCAGACATACCATACATGCCAATTAAAAACATGCTCCAATGTTTCCATTTCTTCCTTTAAGGAGAATTTCTGAAAAGCCAGTGCAATTTAATGGAAAAAAGGCTTCTAGAAAATTACCAATGTAAGCAGCAGATGAGGCCTACACTCTACACCAGTTTATAGAAGAATTACAACAGCACTAAGCCCAGTAAAATTTCTTGGTATTTCTGCACTGAAGGACATTTCATTCTACTGCCCACTGACGAATGCAGTATTTCACAGAATTCTATTACAACCAATTTTCTTTGAGCTTTCTCTCTGACCTCCATGTGAGGTCAGTTTCAAATGGATTTTCAAAGCATTATGAAATGTTTATTACAGAGGTAATTTTTGCTGCTGCCAGTGAGCTTCATGATGCTGTTCCCTTTTGTGTCCTAATTTTCCTCTCTGAATCCAATGTGCTTTACTGGGAAAAAAAAAAAAAAAAAAGGAAAATAACCCAAACATGCCACTGGTAAAGCAAGAGTGTGGATGAGCAAAGGATGAAGAGTAAAAAAAGGATAGGAAAAATAAAAGAAAGCCCTACAGCATGTAGTTTGTGGTCTTGCCAGGTGGATAAAAACAGAACACCCAACTTTGAAAGTGAGAAACTAACAAGACATGGCACCTCTTGAAGCAGACAAGCACCTCATAAAAACTAAATTTTGGTAAATTAAACAATCACAGCAATGCTGCATAAGAAGCAAGTTACAAAGCTGCTCAGGATCATACTGAAGGCTCACGAGCTGACTGCATGCAGAACACTTTCTGAAACAGTCCCAGGTCTAGGACAAAATCACAAGACATTATAACCTTCATATCCAGATCAAATTTCAAGGAGGTCATGATTACTTAGCTTCCATTAATTTGAACTCCTGCACTTGTCAACACAGCAAGGTTGCCAGAGTTTGAAGAACTTCACACAGTACAGGTGACATTACCAAATTAACCCTTGGCAGAGAAAACTACTGTAAAATACAAGATCCACTGCAGTTTTACTGCTGCATTCAGAACCTCTGGAATTCAAACATGATCAGCAGCCCCACTCAGAAACATCCACCTAGAGCACCCAAGACAGGAGCAGTCCTCATTTACTCTTCCCCCAGAGGGACAAATCTCACATAGAGCAGACAGACAGACCCAAATCGAGAGTTTCCACTAGAAGCACACTTCTTATTGCACTTCACATCTCACATTCCAATGTACACCTTCAGAGATTTTAACCGCTTAGCATAAGGAAGTTTTATGTAATGGAAGCTATATAGAATTTTGTGATTTAGGGTGTTGCTTGCTCAGGACAAGGAGCTGGATTTGCTGAAGCCTTGGGCTGCCAGCTGTGAACTCACAGCAAGTTCTGTTGTTGGGATACAGTTAATTTCCTCAGCAATTTCCCAGCAACTCCTACAGGGCTGGCGCTTGGCTTTATCAAGAGAAAACTACACTGATCTGTAAATTTCATTATCAGCACCAAATTACTCAGACCCCACACAGAAAAACCCATTCCCAAGCTGAGGAAAGCACAGCGTGCACAGGACGCAGAACGAGGAGCCATTCTGCACTGGGGGACTGGAAGCCAAGAGGCTTCAGCCAAAATTTTCGCAGAGGAATATCTGTTCAAGAAAGCCCCAAGGCTTGTGTGAGAGCATCTCTGCCCTTCAGTGAGCTCCCCGAGGGGTCTGATGGCCTCGTGAAGGAAGGAATTACAGCGCAGCAACCACTGCGGGAAAAAAAAAAATCCCCAACAACCAACAAAACCCTTTTATGCATTCGTTCCCTTCAACACTAGATTACATCAACAGCGAACAGAAGGGCTTACGCACGCACGCACCATAATTACTCACGACAGAAATACACAGAATGAAAGAGCTCTACAACCGCAAGAGCACTTCATTCCAGAACCGCGGAACAGCCAGGGCTGGGAAGGATCAACCCAACCCCTGCGGCAGAGCAGGCTCACACGGCGCAGGCGACGCCGCAACGTCTCCAGAAGGACGGAGACACACCCAGGAGGGAGGCGGACTCGGAATCCCCCACAACTCCGCCACCATCCCTTCCCCCGCGCCGCGGCCTTCCCGCACCGCATCTTCCCAGGCCGAGCGCCGAGAATCGCCGGGGAAACGCCCCTCCGGCCCTCCCGGGCGCCCCTCAGCCCCTGCCCCGGGGGGACTCACCCTCTCCTCGTCCATCTCTGCGGGCGCGGCGCGGCCGGGCCGGGCCGGCCCTGAGGGGACGCGCGCAGCGGGGACGCGCTCCCGGCGCCGCCGCTCCCGCGGGACCAGCNCGCGCGCCTGCGCACCCGCCGCCGCCCTTGCGCCGCAGGTTCGAGTTCTGGCGTCGCGGGTTCGATTCCCGGCGCCGGCGCTGGCGTGGGCGGCGGGGGCAGCGCTCTCCGTGCGCCCTGAGAAAGCATCTCGTCAAGCCATATCAACACCCCCGATCCGTACCAACACCTCCAATTCGTATAAGTACCTCCAGACTCGTTTTGCTGGTGCCCACTGGCAAAAACTGAACGCCAGATCTCCCACCTGAGTTTTTCCACTGAGGATGGCAGGGCACCGGTCGGGTCACCCGCTAACGCTTCTGTGACTCTCCTCCAGCAAGTCTTTGTTGGAGAAGCTGCTTCTGACCTGGGGTATCGGTGGCTTCTGTGTAACAGGACGATACCAAGACTCTGTGGGTGTTTATTCCTTTCATTACCTGTTATTTTTGGTTTAAAAGGAAATTAAAAAGAGCGCATGCATCCAACAGTGTATTCTGCATGGCCAAATATAGCATGGATTTTAAGGGGGTGGCATCATCGTGCAACCGAAGGAATAATGATACTTAAGTCTAGGAAATTATTTAGAGGCGAAAGAGAAGACCTAAAGATAAACACTGCGGCATGGAAAAGGCTGTCAAAATTCATGGAGAGCCATTAAACACAGGAAACAGTGATAATCAGCTGTGCAAGAAATTACTGTGCAGTACAACTTACCCGTGCTCAGCGCTTGAAATGCTCGTGCCCTAAGTGACCAAGACCTTTGGAAGTTGCCTAGGACACCCTCTGACATATTACATGTCTATAATGCAATCTTTTTTGCCAACTTTTGTGGAAGGCTGCCTCTCTGAAGACATTCAAACCCCATCTGGACATGTTCCTGTGTCACCTGCTCCTGGTGTCCCTGCACTGGACGGTCCAGTCGGACTTGGGATCAGAGCCCGACCCCCCCGGCTGTCCCCTCCTGGCAGGAGCTGGGCAGAGCCACAAGGTCCCCCCTGAGCCTCCTTTTCTCCAGGCTGAGCCCCTTTCCAGCTCCCTCAGCCTCTCCTGGGGCTCCAGCCCCTTCCCAGCTCCGTTCCCTTCTCTGGACATCATTCCGTGATGTTTGTATGAGGTTGGAAGTCCTGTGAGGCAGCTTCACTTTACCTCACATCTCACTAATCCAATCTTAGGAAGTTTTTTTTTTTGTTGTTGTTGTTTTTTTGGTTTTTTTTTTTTCCCAAAGCTGTGGTGTTGGAAAGGAATAGTAGCTTCATGATGATGGCATTTGGCAGAGATGCAGCCACTGGGCTGGAGTGCAGCGTGGTGGTTTCCTGGCAGCTCTGAGCATTGTGCTGGAATTAAAATGCAAATTAAAATTTGGCATGAAAACAGCAGTAGGAGCCAAATTCCAGTGTGGAAATTCACCAGTGTGGGGAGATTTTGCCCCCTGCCAGTGAAAGTGGCAAAGGATGCCTCTCTAAGGCCGTCTCTGCCTCTGTGAGTCCCCTCCCACCACAGCTGTGCCTTCTCCAGCAGCAGCACTGCACAAATCCAGGGCAAGAGGATGCAGCAGCACTGCTCCAGTCTCCCCAGCTCCATCCAGAGACCTCCTGGGACTGCATTCATTGGCACCAGGCTGAGCCTTGGCTGTGGTTTGAATGTTATCTTCCAAATACCTGATATCTTATTTTTTCTAATTAGCACCCGCAGCCTGGGCTGACAGTGGTAGTTTCAACTTGCAACCAGTGAGAAGATGAGGAGAGAAAATCATGTCTGGTCATGCCATGCCTCAGGCTGTCCAGGGGCAAGGATACTGACCATCAGCCCATAAATCAAGGTTTTCCCCAAATAATTTAGAAAGAAAATACTAAAATCCAAAGGGATTTTTCATCTCTTGGCCTGGGAGGCAGCAGGGTCAGAAACAGTGCCTGTGGTCAGACACCCAGGGGTACCAGTAGCACTGAAACCCTCTGCAGAGTGTTGGGGTGGGTGATTAAATGGATTTCTGCAGTTGTGGGCCCACTTCTTAATTCCAGATTGGATTGTGTGGGAAGATTTGACCACAAATTCCTTCCTAAGCTGCGAAAGGAGGGGAAGTGTCACCATGGAGAAATATTTCCACAGCTTTGTGGGTTCCTCCAGCACTCTTGTGATAATGAGTCCAGAGAAGGGCACCAGAGGGGTGGAACACGTCCCATACTAGGAAAGGCTGAGAGAATTGGGATTGTTCAGCCTGGAGAGGAGAAGGCTTTGGGCAGACCTAATCCCCACACCTGAAGTAGCCAACAAGAAAGATGGAGAGAGAGAATTTACAAGGACTTAGGGTGACAGGGCAAGGGGGAATGGCTTCACACTGGCACAGAGCAGGTATAGGTTAAGCATTGGGAAGAAAATTCTTCCCTCTGAGGGTGGTAAGGCCTGGCACAGGTGGTGGTGCTAGAGGGGACAAAAAAAATATCTTCAGAGTTGACATTCTCAGTGTATTTTAGGCCAAAAAGAACTGTCACAGACAGAAGACACGAAGGAAACAATGGCAAGAAGTTGGAATAGGAAGAAATATTTCAGGCCCCTAAAACAATAATGGACCAGCTTGGGCAACCACGAACAATACAAACAGAAGTTGCATTTTATCTATCTCCATGCAGGGTGGTGAATTAGATGCATTTCTTTATCAAATTTTTTTCTTTTAAACAAGGCTTAGAATTTTAAGGAATTATTTTTCCCCAGAGCAGTTTTCTTCTGCCACCAAACACAGTGCTTCCTTAGACTTTACCTCTGAAGCATGAACCAAGAGTTAGGCTCACCTGGCCACCTCCTAAAAGCACTTACTATCTTGAAAGTCACAAGAAATAGAATATTAGCACACTATTCTTGCTGCTCCAGGCATAAGATAAGGCTGCTGTTGTGGTTTTTTCAAACAATAGCCAGACTGAAGCACTTATATTTATTTGCAGTGCCAGATAAATCTCTGTAAAGATTTACAAGATTTAAAAATCTGAGAAGAAGAGGGAGCAGGTTGTTGTGCAGAGCCACAAGGCTCTGCATTTCTGTATGGAAGAAGGCTTGGAAGTAGTTAAAAATTATACAAAAATTCTTTCTGAGAAACCAAGCTAACCAAATAACAGGGGAGGAAGAAGGCCTGTATGACACAGTAAATATTCTTTGAGCTGGCTTTGAGAAGGGCTGGACCCTGTGGCGACTGCTACAGACATGAGAGCTATTTCTGTGCAACTCGGTGTGGCTCTGCCACCAACTAACCCCTCTCCTTGTGCAGCTCCATGTCACTGTGACTTTGGAAAGGCTTTTTTTTGAGTGGTTAAACCAACCCAACAGCCGGGAGCTCTCCTGTGTTTTTGGGGGTCTGTAAGTGAACAAAGCAAGGAGTGAGTCACAAACTGACTCAGCAGGCTCTTCATTGTGCAGGCTGTTCTTGATGCATCATTCCTTTCTTGTTTTTCCCTATTTGGAGAAGGCCAGGAGCCACCAGCACAAGCAGCCAGGCAGAGAGAGATGGTGGAGCAGCAGAGAAGCCTCTGTGAATAGGGCATGAAATAATCTGAGAACAATAATGACTTCCCCGGCTTTCCTCCCATCAAACTACCTGGAAATGGCTGCGCTGCCGGCAGGGAGTCACTGTGGGTGGGCTAGGAGATCCTGACAAGGCTTGTTTATCACTTCATTACCTTGATGAACAGCAAAGCCTCAGAAGTCAGTCTGCTGATGGCTCTTTTGTCTCTGGATGTAATTAATGCGGTGTTTCTATCATAACCCAAAAAAACAAGATTTGTGAAGTTCCTTGCTCCCTGCTATCAGCTTCTGCTGCCTGTCTCGGAGGGTTCTGCTGCACAGCAAGAACAAAAGACTGTGGGCAGAGGAAAACAAGCTTTCCCTCAGCTCTCTGAATCAGTCCTTGCACTGAAGGAGACGCAGTAAGGTTTTATTTATGTGCACGCAGAGAAAGCTGTGACTATCGAATCTGCTGTATTGTTTCTACAGTAGGCTCTGCAACAATTTAAAATTAAAATCTGCACACAAGCACAGCTCTGTGATAAGAACTGTGTGTTATGTACCTATACTTAGTATAGCAGACCTTTGATTCTTCATGGATTTTCTTAGCAGTAATTTCCAGTTAGAAACAGAGGAAAGTAAAATGTGTTCTGAGACTGGAACACCTGTTTTTTCTCCCCTGGAATTCCCATTAAAATCCACTGCCTTTCTAGTTTTATACAGATATAGTGGTTTTAACCCCATCTGGCAACCAGCCATCACACAGCCACACACTCACTGCCCCACCAGCTGGATGGGGGAGAGAATCAGAGGTGTGGAAGTGAGAATACTTGTGGGATGAGACCAAAAAACCCACAGACCCTGAGATTTGAATTGCTCTTCACTTAGTGCTACCTTCATGCCCAGTATAAATATGGTGTCAAATGAGGGTTTGAATCTTTAAAAATAGTGGTTTTATCATTTAAAGCACTGTAAGTCAGTGGTAAAGCTGTGGAACTGCAAGGAGGGAGGAAAAGAGTTTAGTGAGATTGATGTGAAACCCACAGTCATCACTGAGTACATCATACATCAGGATAGGTGGGATGAAATCTTTTTGTCCTCAACTCCAGCTTCACATCATCAATGTGACAGAAAAACTTGGGAGTCTGAATCCTTTAAGGACACATCCTGTACGAGGTAGCAGAGTGGCTGTCCTAGCTCTCTGCCCCCTGCTCCTTGCAGCCTGGAGTTCAAACTTTGGGTATTTCTGAGGAGAAGAAAAAAACAAAACAACAACAACAACAACAACAAACAAAAAAAAAACCACCAAAAACCCCCCCAAAAACTAAACAAAAAAAAAGCAAACAACAAACCAAAAAAACCCCACCAAAACACAACAACAACAACAACTAAACAAAAAAAAAACCCAAAACAAAACAAAAAAATGTGGCATGGAACACTACCTTAGTCAGTCACAGCACTTGGATTTGGAAGTTTTGCTGTTTGCCTGGGTAGAAACCTGATTCCTGTAAGCACAGTTAGCTGGGGAGTGAATGCAGGACAGGCTGCCCCAAGGATCCCTGTAGCTCCTGGAGGAGGGTGTTTCTGACCTGGTGTTGAACCACAGCCTCTTCCAGAGGACATAAACATCCTGCCCCATGCAGATTAATTTTATGGGTTTGTTGGAAACACCTGTACATGCTCCTGGTACTCCTCATGTTTTTACAAATTGTTCTTACAATTAAAAAAATTCCAGAAGAAGTGATAGCGAGCCATACCTAAAGTAATCAGTTGGACACCTCGTGCTCTCCAGAGTACCTTTCACTGTTAAAATCCACATTCCTTTTCTCTCCCACTTCCTGTTTCCATATCCCTATGTTTCACTCTCTGGATATTGCTACCATGCATGACTTTCCCTTGAGCACCACACACCATTTCACACCGGTTTTTTAGGTCAGCTCCTTTGTCAGAGTGTGGTCCCCTTTAGAGACAAACTTCTGCCATGGCACCAGAGGTATCACAGAGCCCCTCAGAGCTGTGCCTGGGTCACAATCTTGTTCAGATCAGTAGAGTGGCAACAAAAACTGCATGTGGCTGCAGGGGAAATAAGTGCTGCATGTTTTGGGCATGTCTAAACCTGCAGAAAACAACCCTTCAGTGCCACAAGGTGGTACAGACCTCATGGCAGCCAGGACTGAAAGAAAATAGACATTCTCCATCCTTGAAAATTGGCCTGGCATTAAATTTCGTGAACTGTGGGGATAAAAGGGGATATCCAAGCCCAGTAAAATCAGTTCTGCTCATGCCATGCATTGCCCTGTGCTGCTCTGGTAACACAGCAGTGCCTTGACAAGGCTTGTGCTATGGCTTGGACACTGCTGTGAATTTCATTTTCCTACTAATGATTCCATTGGGTAAGTTTCAAAGGGACCCAGCTTGGTCGGGTTTGGCCTTCAATTTCACTTAACTACTGTGAATTTCTTTCTTTTCTGGCCTCTCTCAGTATGTGCTGTGAAACAGCTTCAGTCCCAATAGTTAAAGATTTGGGTAGTGGGAGTGTGGTTCATCCCAGAGACTCTGACTGGTGAGGCTGGAAAAATCCTTCAACAGCCCCTGAGAGAGAGAGAGAGAGAGAGAGAGGAAGAAGCTCTAAGGAGAGAGGAAATATTTGTATAAATAGGATATACATACATGGCTCAAATTAAGCAGAGCCAGAGGAGGAGTTTATGAGAGCTGCTGGAAAGAAACAAAAAGACTCACTCCATGGACACTGGTCAGGAGTCACCCACCCATGAAGCTGAAGCTGAGTCCTTCAAATCACATCACTTTGTCAGTTTCTGAAGCTGCTGCTCTCATGCTAAAGCACCTATTGGAATAAGCTTTGACCCACCTCAGAGTACAGGGAATAAGTACATTTTCTTAACCACTGCCTATGAAGGCTTGGCTCAGAGCCACACAGTCACAAGTCACTTTACATTTTAAAACCAGGTTTGAGAAGCCCTGCAGCCAGCCGGCAGCAGAAAGGAGGCAGGCAGTGAGGAGATAAACTGCAGAGGAGCAGAGGTAACAAAAAGAGGGGAAAAGAAGAGAAAGGGAGTTGTTTTTTTTTACCTGGCATAATAGCAAGCACACCTGGGGAAAAGGGTCTGCAGCTGCCTGTTTTTTTCATGTAGCAGAAGGTAAGAGGAGAAGAGAAAATAAGAGCTCTCCCCTTCAGGAAGAGATGTGCTGGCATACTCCAGTGGAGAGGACAGTTGTGGTTCAGAAGAGAAGGAGAATAATTAATGAGCTTTTCAAGGCTCTCTGCTCTTTTGCTGGGCTATACAGTCAGCTGCACTCCTCTGGCCATTAAAGATTAAGGAATACTACTTCTCCAGCTTGTCACGTGGACCTCCCATTTCTTTTCCAGAGGTCCCAAAGCAGATTGTGGGCAGGAGCTTTTGCCTCCACGGCAGACTGCTGCTAGGGCCAGGGCCACCACTGATGTCACTGATTGAACCCCAGCCAGCAACTGCTCACTCACTGTCCCTGCAACAGGACTGGGAAGAGAATTAGAAGGGTAAAAGTGATAAAACTCATGGGATGACATAAATACAGTTTAATAAGGAAGGAAAAACCACACACACAAGGAAAGCAAAACAAGGAATTCATTCACCGTGGGCAGGCAGGTTTTCAGTCATGGCCAGGAAAGCCAGGCTCCATCCAGGTGGCTTGGGAAGACAAAGGCCATCACTCCAAACACGCCCCCTTCCTCCTTCTCCTCCCAGCTCTGCTTGCTGACCCCGACACCATATGGTCTGGAAAATCCCTCTGGTCAGCTGGGATCAGCTCTCCCAGCTGTACCTCCTCCCAAATCCTTGTGCATCCCCTCGCTGGCGGGGTGGTATGAGAAGCAGGGAAGGACTTGATGCTGTGCAAGTCCTCTTCAGCAATAAAAAAAAGATCCCTGGGTGTGGAAACCCTCCCCGAGGATCCCCCTGATGGGGAGACCCCTAAAATATTCTGTGCCAGGACTGAGAGATGGATGGGACTTTTGGTTTTTTTCAGTCTTCAGGTTGTTTATTTTTTTCTCTTATCAACAGTTCAGCACGCTGTCTGTACACCAGACTTAGTGTACAAAGAAAGACCAAAAAGTCACAAGACACACAGGTTCAAGGTCTTTTAAAACTATTTTGTCCAATTAACTCTTAGAACATATTTTATTTCTACCTTTCTACTAATAACTAGTTATTTGTCTGTTCATACAACATTTGCATTGCGGCTCTTTCTAACCATTCACTCTGTGCTCCCAACACTGCAGAAAATGGAGCAGATGAAGAACAAGAAGGAGATCAGACAACACCCCAAATCCTCCATCTTGTCTTCTATCTACCTCCATACTAAAAACCCAAAACTCTTAAGTTTTTCACCCTGTGATAAACTACACTATTTCACACACTCGTAGATTCCAATTCATCCCAAAGTCTTGGAAGTTTCTCCACAGATGAAGGTTAAAAGCAGTGTTCTCCTGGGGATCAGGACTTCTCAGGACAGGCAGACAAACATTCTCTGTGCCCTGGGTTCCAACACCTGGGTTATCAAGACTGTTTTCAGCACAGAGCCAAAACAGCCCTGTCCAGCAGCCTGGAAGAAAATTACCTCTATCCCAGCCCAAACCAGGTCATAATTGTTGGTGTGTGGTGGGGTGCACCTTGCAGGACACAAGGTCCCTAAAGCTCCTTCGCAGCAAGGATTAGCTGCTGTCCTCTTAATGGGCTCAACAGCTCCTAATCCTGGTTTTGTGCTGGTTTGCCCTCCTCACCTAGGGCAGGCACAGGCTCTGCGTGCGCTGCTGTCTGTGCGAGGAGCTTCTCCAGGGAGATGCTGTTGGGTGAGCCAGCCCCCCTGCCTGGCTGGAAAAGCGCTTGGCTGTCGAAACCCAGGACATCCCTCTGGTGCCCTGGATAGCTCGAGTCCCAGGCAGGGGGCTCGGAAGTCCTGGCAGGAAGCCAAATCACTTGGGAATTTTATCTCAATCCATTGAGCAAATTACCAACCTTATATGAGGAATTAGAAGCCACAAAAGTTTAAGTAGCATAACAGCAGTTGTCACAGGGTGAAAGGTGAAAGTTTGAAGAATTTTGCTATGGGGGTCTAAGGAAGGAAGATGGAGGAATTTGGGCGTTGCCTGTCCTTCTTCTTTCTCCTTTCTGACCTCCATGTTCTGGGTGATGTTGGCACTTTTAGATTGGTTTAGAATAGAAGTAGACAGCCTAACATAGGTGATAGCTATTGGAAAATAATCATAAATAAAGTACACATAGTTTGTAGTATAAAAGACAACACCAGCCCTGAAGAGGGGGAGTGTGCCTTGGAGTGTGCCTGCAGATCAGACCTCGGCGGGCCAGAAAGAAAATATTTTAGATAACAGATAATAAACAACCTTGCGAACGCGAGCCGAAGACTTTTGACTCCTTCTTTGATGACTGGGTTGGGGAAAAGAGACTTTTAACACATCACTCTCGGGATCACCTTGACCAGAGGAGGCCCCGAGACTTGGCCAGTGGCTGCCAGCACCCAGCTGATGGCACTGTGTCCTCGTCAGTCTGTCTGGCCGGAGGAGAAGCGATTCCCCCGTACCTGGCTGGAAAAACCGGCCTGCCTTTTGCTGGCCAAACGAGTCACAGGCTTTAATCCTCCGGGCATTTGTATTTAAAAGTGTTTTTACCCGATTCTCCGGGAGGCATGTGTGGCTGCAGCTCTGTTCACAAGAGAACTGCTGAATCTTGAAACAGAGAACTGCTAAAGAAAGTTACAAACAACTATTAGAAATTAATCAGAAGTGACACTATCCAATTATCAGGCACCACTCAGAAAATCTCTGGAATGCCATGGCCACAGCCTTTAATTCAACCGCTTGGGCTGAGGCTGGCTCATGGCTTCTCCAGTGCTTTGAGCTGGTAGCTGACATATCCTCTTCTGAAGTAGCTGCAGTTTTGCTCAGGCCAATAGAAGTTGTTGGGCACATTTGTACAACTTTGTCGAAGGTTTGAGGAGCAAAGACAAGCCAGAGAGATGGAGGGCGTGAATTTGCAAGCAGTTCTGCTGGCTTTGACACGCCCTGCACCATCCCAGGGCTTCTGCCACATCACCACAAGACCCTAGGTTTTGCCTCTGAATGAAATGTAGACAAAGTGCTGCTTCTATTTATGTTCTTTGTTGTCTTGTGGAGAATGAAGTGCTAACGAGGGACCCTGCATCTACCACTTCCACCTTAATGGTACTTGAAGAGTGAAGTTCAAACCCACCCTACATAAGAGTCCTTGCTTAAGTAATTTTAAGGTGAGATGGTTAAAATTATTTGAAAGTGCCTTTCTGCTCTCCCCTTTGTTTGCTGAGGGGTCAGAGCCAAGAGCAGTTGAAAATCCTACCAAGGCATTTTATAGGGAGTGGTGCCCCTGGTTTCCTCCACAGAGAGAGGAACTGCAGCAGGGATGTGGGAGGAAGTAGCACTCACACTTTAACTGTTGGCAGCAGAAAACAAGGAGATTAAAGCTTAAAATAGCAGCATGGCCATCAAGTTATCTTGTAAAAGGCAGGGCAGAAATTTTATATATTTCACCATCAGGGCAAGCCAGAGTTGGAGACAGCTTCCATTCTTTTTTCCTTTCCCTCAGGTGATGTTTAATCTGTGAGAAAGACAGATTTTATATCTGGTTTGACAAATGATAAAGAGAAAGAGAGAGGTGGAAAGGCAAGGAGCTTTGTCCCAGGTTTCAGGAGCAGAGTTGGGCTGTGCAGCCGTGGCTGTGTGACACCTCAGGTCTGAGATGGAGGTGAAGTGACATGGAGGGAAGGTCTGGGTGGAGGAGAGGTGTGGATCACACATGGTGTGCAAGGCTGGGGCCATGGACTTGGAGAATGATGGGGCAGCAGAAAAGAGAGGGAGGCACAACCAGCAAGGGTTAGGGGAGAGAAGAGGCTTAAGGCAGATAATGGAGAAGGAAACTGTCAGCAGAAGGCCAGACTGAGTTTTGCATGTGGCATGAAGACCTCCTGTGTGTTAAAAGAAAAAATTAGGACTACAGTGACTGAGGTAAGGTAAAAAGGAAAGTTCAGGGTGTGTAAGCCTGGGGGACAAGAAGAGGATTACTAAAAGGTTGAAAGTTGTATTTCTGCACCTCTGCAAAGGCAGTGTTGTGTATTCTTGTGTGCCCTCTTAGAAGAGCAGCAGTGGATGATGGACCTGACCCCTCAGCTTCCCAGATCTTGCAGGGCTAAAGATTGGCAGCAAGAAGAAAACTCCACAGTATGGTTGGGCAGGATAAGGTAACACAGATCTGGGGAGCAGGAAATGGGTGTTCTGACCCTGTCCTACGCTTTCTGTAAATGAAACAGGCAGAAGATGATCTTTGTGCCAAACTCTGATTCTCTGCCACCTCTTGGAGAGCAGGAGCTTCAGTTTGGTCACACGGGAGCCTGGGGAGATCATCCCCTGACTGTGGGCTGGAATAGCTGAGAGACAAGCTTCTCTCCTATTCTTCCTTTTTCTGGCAGCACTCCTGGGCTGCCTGCATGCAGGGCACACTGAGTCACACAGCCCAGCTCGCTCAGAACAAGGCTGTTCCCAGCAGGATCTGGTCCAGGAAATGCCTTTGAAGACCGGAGACTGAGTTGGGATTATTTTTCCTGGTTAAAGATGTCATGTCATAGGCTCTCAGGACACTAACTGTCCTTTGCTGGTTCGTTAGAGGCCTAGAACAGGTGTAAAAAAGAGCAGTGTGCTCTGGCCAGGAAACCAGAGGAGGAAAAATGTCACCATTTCCTTTCAGGGAGCTGTACTCAGTCTCCAGTTGGAACAGTGGCAGCACCATTGCTGTGGGTCTTCCAAATCCAGAGACTGTGTGTCCATGTGTATCCATGCATGCTGTGGGAAGCAGTTGTACACTGCTAGGACGTTAAATTAGATTCACTAATGAGCTCTGAGCTGCTAGTGAGATCCAGCAGTCTCAGAAAACTCAATTTTGCAAGGATCTGCAGCGAAATGAGAAGGTCTGGTCTGGTTTCCTGATCATGCATAGGGTAATGAGCAGGCCAGGAGTGTTCCAGAATAGTAAGTATGGGTCAACACATGCAAAGTTGAAGCAAATGCAATTATTTATGGAGGATTTTACAGAGCTGAGCCTAACAATGGGTGGCTGCAGGTCCATGAGGGGAGCTGTGGGCAGCCTAAAACCTTTGCAGGTGGCTTTTATAACTGTGCCCTTCTGGCTGTGCTGGGACAAGGCCCCGTGTCCCCCACACAGGAAGTTTGCTCTTCAGCACTGGCCTGAGCACAGCACCCTGCAGGGAAATCCCCCTTGCTGGCAGCCCACGATGAAAATTGCTTCCCGGCTTCTTTGTGACACTGCTTGGATAAACACTCAGTGAGTTTCAGGGAATATGCATTTACTGTCATGCTGTTTCCATGTCAAAATTACTCAGCAGAGTGTTTAAAATGGGGTTATGATGAAGCATTATCATACTCATTGGTTTTACTTGCTATTTAGTCGTTGTGTATTTCACAGCCACGTCACAATGGGTGGCAGTGTAGATTATATTTCCCATTTCTCGTGGTGTTAAATACTTCTCTGTAATGAAAAATTACTTAGTGATATAATGTTATGGTCATTATTTTATAGTAGCTGGGGAGCACCAAAGCCCACTGAAGCTTTAGCATATAAAGACTCCTGGAGAAAGAGTCAGGTTTGGTGTTTTGTTGCTATGATACAGACTCAAAGCAAAGCAGGTGCCATGGATACCAGAGAGTCTACTGAACCTGTAGACCAGCAGGTCAGCCTTTTAGCATTTCAAGGGAAATGTGAAAGATATCAACAATTAAATAAATAGTCCTTCATAATTACAAGTGAGGGAGTGTATTGTGTGACATCCAAACTGTTGTGGCAACCCTTTGTAGATAATTTGCTTTGATAATATCTTTTTTTCCCCCACCATATTTTAACAGGTCGTCAGAAACTGTGTCTCAGAATTTGAGGGGTTAATGCCCCTGAGTGCCCTGATGAGCCCTGATCCCAAATTGCGGTTGCCACAGTTCTGGGAACTGGACTCAGGAATGGGTGTCCCAGCCCTAGGGGTGCTGCAAAGTTCAGCAGAACTTTGAGAAAACCCCTGAGAAAAGAGAGTATCCTGCCTGGGGGGGTCCCACAGCCACCCCACATGTCCCAGAGCTCCTGCCAAGCACAGCCTGCCCTGGAAAGAGGATCCCATGGGGGTCCGGGGCCACGCTGCTGCCACCCCAGCATGCAGGAACAGCAGCCAAGGGGCCAACACTTGTCCCTGCCACCTTGTCCCTGGGGAAGCCACCACCACCCCCCAGGGCAGACATCGCCCCAGCCCTGTCCCCTGCCAGCAGCTGTCCCCGTCCCCAGAGCCCGTGCCCCCAGCCCCGGATCAGGGGCTCCCAGCCCCGCAGCGCCCTGGTGTGGGCAGAGAGAGCTCGGGAGCCGCGTTTGTTCTCCTGCAATAGGAGTTTATTGACAGAGACTGGAACAAACGGCCCTAACAACAGACAAACACAAAAATATTCATAACAGTTAACACGGAAATATTTATAATGAACAAACAAATAGTTATACCGTCAACCAAAATTTCATAGCAACAAACTTAAAAATATTTATAATAAACACAAATATTTATAACAAGTAACACAGAAATATTTATAACAATAAACAAACAAATAATTATACCAACAACCAAAAATTCATAACAATAAACACAAAAGTATTTAAAACAATAGACAAAAAAAAAAATCTATAGCAATAAACAAAGGCAAACTCAATCCTAACACTAAATACCACCCCAAACCCATCCGAACGAACCAGTCAAGGCCGAGGCGCATCCCTAGCCGAGGGAATCCTTCCTACAGTCCCAGCTCCATCGTTCCCCCGGCGGGGCTGCGGGGGCTCACGGGTCCCGCCCGCGGATGAAGAGCGCCCGCCGGCCGCGCCGGCTCTGCCCGCGGAACTTGCGCAGCTCCTCCTTGAACGCGGGGTGCTCCATGGGCCGATAGCCCCGGGGCTCGCAGTGGCCCTGCAACACACGGCTCCGTCAGCAGCGCAGCCCCCGGCCCGGGCCAAAGCGCCCCCGGCCCGGAGATCCCCTCCCATGGCAGGGAAGGTGCTCAGAGCCAGAGCCGCCCCTCCCCACTGCCCTGTGCCCCCGTCCCCCCCAGCTCCTGCCCTCCTGCCACCGGCCGGGGACTCACCGGGAACTGGAAGAAGAACTCGCGGTACCCCCCCTTCAAGACGTAGAGCTCGGGGTAGTGCAGCTGCGGGTACTCGTGGCAGGAGCGATCCCTCTCCCGCAGGAATTTGCACCTGTGGCCGGGCAAAGCCCACGGCATCAGCTCCGGTCGGGGATCCGGGCGTGCCCAGGGGGGCTGGCACACCCCGATGTGCCCCCCGTGCCCTCACTTACATTTTGGGTCCCCGCTCAACAGAGAACTCGCAGTGGAAGATGAGGATCACCCTCTTGCCGGTGTCCTGGGGCGTGATGGGCCCCTCCAGCAGGAATTCCTCCACGTCCCGCTGCAGCGGCAGGTTGACAGCGCCCTGGGGAGGGACACGAGGCGCCTTTTCCCCCTCTGCCTCCAATTGCATTTTCTGCAGGGACCCAAAGACGCTGCCCCCAGCCTCCCCCACCATCATGCTCCTCTTTTCAGCTGGGAATCAATCCTTTGGGGGGCGGCTTGGCACTTTTCAGGGGCTGCTCCATCCCTCTGGGACCCTTCATGGGCGGCTGCTCAGTCCCTCCGGGGGCTCAGAGGGGCTCTGGAGGGGCTGTTTCACTCCTTTCTGGGAGCTCAATATCTTTGGAGGGGTTGCTTAATCTCTCGGAGGGTGCTCAGGGATCCCGGGGGATCCTGAATCCCGCACCTCGCGGGGTGGGCTCAGCACCTCTGGGGCACTTCTCGGACACCCCCCATTCCTCCCGGCAACGGAGGGGCTCTGACCTTGACGTGGCCGCCCTCGTACTCGTAGGGGTACCGGCAGTCCACGACGACGCTGCACCCGATGAAGCTGCTGTAGTGCCCCGACAGCACCGCCGCCAGCTGCGGGGGGAGCGGGTCACCAAGAGGGGACACACGGGGCCGGGCGGNNCGACCCCTCGAGGGGGAGCTGCGGAAGGGTCGCTGTCCTCTTACCGTGCCAGGGGAGATGTACTTCAGGCCCGGGTCCTTCCCCTCCACCGTCGGCAGGAGGTGAGGCTGGAGGAGACATGCCCTGGGCTCATCGCCATCCCAGGGGCACCTCCCGGGTGTGCCACCTGTGCCCCCAGCCCCCGAGCCCCCAGTGGCCGGTTCTGCAGCCCCGGGCGGGGAAGGAGCAGATACACGTGCCTGTGGCACGGGCACGGAGCAGAAGAGCAGTGATGGGGCTCTTCACCCTCTGCAGGCGCTGCAGGCTGGCAAGCACAGCCCCAAGGCCCCGTGTCCCCCAGCAAGGGCCACCAGCTCGCTTTGGGCTCTCTTTGGCGGCACTGCAGGGCTCCGATGACGGTCCCTGCTCAGAACAACGGGGGCAGCACCCCCAGGGCTGCCCCATCCTCATGGTCCTACCTTGGAGAAGTCCCCAATGAGCTCCTGGTCATCGTTGGCCAGCAGGTTCTCCATCTCCTCGAGCTGGGCAGACCTGCAAGGCTCCAGCCACACTCCCTGTGGAGGTTCCAACCAGAGACACCCCCAGATGTCAGCAGGGGCTCTGGCACAGCCGGGCCATGGCCCAGTCCTGCCAGGGACAGGCTGGCTCTCCGCCCACACCTTCCCCATCACCCACCGGCTCCAGCGATGCCTCCTGCTCGGGGCTGCCGGCCACCCTCCTCTGCCGCTTGGCACTGGCAGGGCTGTCCCTGTCCGAGGGAAGTCCCTGCTTCGGGATCAGCCTGGGGACACCGCCGGGCACCGAGGGAGAGCGGAAGAGCTGCCGGCACTGGCCGCGCTTGCCCGGATGCTGTGGGGAGAGCCCGCGCTGCTGCCTGGGGGTCTGGAAAGCCGCCAGCTCCAGGGCTGGTGCTGCTCACCAACCTGCCCTTAACCCAGGGACCTTCGGCCCCAGACCCCCCCTTCAGAGACCCCACGAGGGCACTGTGGGGCTCCATCCACTGCCAAAGGTGGCCACGTACCAGCTTTGCCTCCTCCTTCTTTATCACTGGCGTGGTCACCGGCTTCTCCATCCCCTGGGGCACGGTGGCACCACTCTGCCACGGCAGTAGCTGGGGGAACTTGGGGGGAGGCAGAGGAGATCGTGAAGGGGACAAGCCCTGCCAGCTGCTTCCCACCCTCCAGGCAGGGACGGATCCCGTGCCCAAGGTCATCCACTTCCCAGTGCCTCGCAGCTTTGGAGTCAGGGTGTCCCCATGACCCCCCAGCCTGCCCATCCCCCACATCCACACGCCTCCAGGGCGCCCGGGGAGGTTGGAGCGGCAGATGCCACTTGATCACCCATGATCACTCGTGATCACCCATCCGCGGTTCCTCCCGAGCGCTCCAGCCCCTCTCACCAGCAGCTCAGGTGAGTCGCAGGGGCTCTTGGCAAGGAGGTCCCTCCTGGCAGCCCCGTGGCCGGCGGGCAGCCGGCTCTGCTGGCCCAGCTTCTGCAGCTTCTTGGGGACAAAGCCCTCCTGCAGCGGGGGGAACACGGCGTCAGCACCCCTGTGCCCCCTCCCTGACCCCTCAGGTCTCGCCGCGCCCCTCACCTCCTCCTCGGGCTCGCTCTGGCGCTGCCAGACTCTGTCCTTGCGCACCTGGAGCTGGGAGATGTCCTGTAGGACCGGGCTGGCTTCCAGCTGGCACTGCTCCGGGATAGCCAGGGGGTGAGCGGTGCTGCACAGCCTTGTCCCCTCTCTTGGCTCCATCCTCCTCGTCCCGGCACGGCTGGAGACTCGGCAGGATCCTGCACAGCCTCCAGCACTCACCGGCAAGGAGCTGATCCTCTGGCCAAGGAGCTTCCTGCTGCAAGGTCCGGGAAAGAAAAGCATCGAATGACTGCAGGTGTCCCGGACCGCTGTGTCCCACCCCTCTGCCATTGTCACCTCCGTCCCTGATGTCCTCGGGGTGGGGTAAAGCCGCCAAAGGGCTGTCACAGCTCCCCAAAGGGACCTGGGACAACAGCACTTCCAGGCACCGGGCAAACACCAATGGCCTGAGTGGGACCCCAGGGGGGCACTGAGACAGCCTGGCTTTTGGGTCTGGGACAGGGACAGCTGATGGACTTGTGTGCCACCTGCCTTTTACCCAGCTCTGACAGAGCCCGGGCACGGGGACAGCCTGGCTTTTGGGTCTGGGACGGGGACAGCCTGGCAGTCATGTACTGCCGCGGGGACAGAGCCCCTTCACGTACTCTTTGAGAGCTCTCCCAAACTCGGCGATGGTTTTCTGGAAGCTGTGGAGAGAGCAGAGATGGGTTTTATGGGGGGGTCCACCCGCGTCCCCGCCCAAGCAGCCCAGGTTGTCACCCCCAGACACAGACTGGGGGTCACAGCCGGATGTGCAGCCCCCAGCCAGGCTGAAACCGGTCCCTGCTGCTCGGGAGAGGCGGGGCAGGGACAGGGACTGTCCCCGGGGGGACACGGGGATGGGGCCACTCACTCTTCCTGCACCGCTGCGGGGCTCTGCCGCGTGTGGGAGTCCGGCCCCGATCCTGCGGGGGAACAAGGGACAGGGATAGCCCCGGTGTGGGGATGGGGTCCCGGCCCCAGCCCCGGGCAGGATGGGGCTGGCCGAGACCCCCCGGCAGGCGGCTGGCAGCGCCGTTGGGGGCAGCGGTGCCGCACGGAATGTCGCGTGTCACCCTGGGCGGGGTCCCCAGCGGAGCGGTTCCTGGTGAGCCCCAGGCAGTGCAGGTACGGGCTGCTCCTGCCCAACGCTCCCCAGAACCTGCCCCGCCTCCACCCCTTGGCCAAATCCTGCCGAGACACCCCCGACCCCCCCTCCGACACCCCCGGCAGGACGCCGGGGGCGGGTGGGGGCGGCTGTGGGGAGGAGCAGCCGCATCCCTCACCTGCATCCGAGGAGACCGAGAGCTGGGGACGGTCCGAGCCCAGCGGCTCCGGGGCCAGTGAGTGCCACAGCCGCGGGAGGGGCGGCCCCCCGTGCCCCCTGCTCGGGGTGTCCCGGTGCCTGCGGGCGGTCGGGACGGGACAGTGTCAGTGCTCCGGGTGCCCCGAGCCCCTTCTTGCCAGGAGCCGAACGAGGGCATCCCAAAAGCACCCTTGGGCACGGCCCCACGGCCGTGGGGAGTCCCGCGTGGGGCGGGCGGACAAAGCCAGCCCGGCTCCCCGGCCACCCCCTCACCTGTCCGGGCCCTCAGCCCTGTCCAGCGCCAGCGGCGTGAGCGGGGCCGTGCCCGGGGAGGGCAGCGGAGACACGGCCGCCAGCCCGGGCAGCCCGCGGCCGCCGCGCAGGGACATGGCCCGGGCAGGGACCGAGCGAGGATCCGGCAAGTGACAGGGGACAAGAGGTGACAAGAAGTAGGAGGTGAAAAGAGATGGCGGGTGAGCGGTGTGGGTTGGTAAAAGGCGACAAGAGGCGATAAGAGGTGGCCAAAGGCGCCCAGAGGTGACAGGCGACACCGCTGCGCTCCTGTTTACAGCACTAACAGCAATAACAACAACAGCGCCACCCGCAGCCAATGGGAGGAAGCGGCGGGCGCGAGGCGACGCCGCCGGCCAATGGGAGGTGCGCGGGGCGCTTGGGGGCGGAGCCGCAGCCGAGGGGGCGGTTTCAGAGCGGAAAGGGGCGTGGTCACGAGGAGGAGGCGGGGTCAATGGGGAAAGGGGCGTGGCCGGACCTTGTCACTGCAGGGGACACTCGGCCACCCCTGATGGACTTGTGTGCCACCTGCCTTTTACCCAGCTCTGACAGCCAGTGCCACGTCCACTCGCAAGAAAGCAAGGCTGAAATCTTGGTTTTTTATTGTTTAATAAATATTGTTTAAGTCCTTGTGTTGGTTATTGTTTAAATCTTGTTTATTTTATTATATTCTTATATACACTACTCACAGGTGCCTGTTTTTCAAGGCACCTGTGAGTAGCCTGCTCTGTTTACCTGCTGAAAAGTTTTATTTTCTGTATTAAACTTAACCCAAATCTGTTAATTGCCACTTTTGCTTAAGGGCACATGATTTCTTTGCTCTTGCAAACATGCCCTTGCTATTGAGTCCCTGGTGTTTGTTTCCTGCGTGGTTCCAGCCTGTCTCAGTTTCCTCATGGATGTGCCCAAATGGTTGGAATTTTAACAGAGGTAAAGACTGAAGGGGGGGGGTAAATAAAAATCTAGAACTAATCTCAAGGGTTGGACTGTGCCTCTCTTTTCTCCCACTTGGAGATCAAGCCTGCCCAAGGAGTCCAAACCCACTCCATGGGTGTTTGGAAGGCACCCTGTTGCAGTGCTGAGAGCCAACAGCCCTGATACAACCCTGCAGGAAGCACCACTTCCTCCTGCTCACAGCAAATTCCATGTATTTTTTATATATACATGTATTTATACATAAATCAGGAATTATGAGAAAGCTCCGCGTCATGCTAGTGACATTTTATGCTGTTCAAGTATTAACTGCTGCTTTTAGAACATTTTAAGAGCCTAATGGGGAATTGAACAAAAAACTCAAATTGCAGGTGATTTCAGATCAAGTCCTTTTTTTTTGTCCCCTTTTGTGCAATCATTTCTTTTGTGAGCAGTAAATGGCATTTCTGCTTTCTGCTTTTAACTGCTCACTTCTGAGAGTAAAATTAGGTGGCCTTCCTGGTAGCCCAGAGCCTCCCTTATTACTCCTCCCCACCCTTTAATTTCAGAAGTGCCTGCTGTCCTGCACTGCAGCCCTCCTGCAGAAGAGATGGGACCTCACACACAGGTATTTCAGGACCTGTCAATTTGTCTGGGCACAAACAATTCCAGTGAACTACATCTTGCTCTTCCCGCTGCCTCCCAGCACAGCAGCAGCCCACAAGTTAGGTTTGCTCTTTGAAATACGAAGGAAAAGGGGCAACAAAGAAGTCTCAGCAGGGTCTCGATGAGCTTTGTGGAGGCTTTTGTGGAGTCACCAACATGAAAAATGTCACCAACATGTGAAAAAAGAGGGACTGGGCACTGGAAGGGGCTGTCCAGGGAGGTGGTGGAGTCCTTGTTGCAGGAGGTGTTTAAGAAGAGGCTGGATGTGGCACCAGGTGTCATGGTGTGCCTGACAAGGTGGTGTTCAGTCATCGCTTGCACCTGGTGGTCTCAAAGGTCTTTCCCAACCTAGCTGTTTCTGCAATTCTGTATTTTGCGGGGTTTTTTTGAAATGTTAGATCCAATTTTAATATGCCAACGTTTGTGTGGGTTATTTTAATTATTTCTAGGCTTTCTTCTGCCTGACAGCAGCAGTGATAAATGAAAAGCCAGGAAGGGCACAGTGCATCCTTAAAAACTTTATTGGAGTGGCACGGTGCAGACTGCAAGTACAGTCACGAGTCTAAATATCCCCAACTTCAGCCTCTGCACCATCCCTGCCCGCAGACCCTGGGCTCTGCTGCCAGTGGCCTCCCATTGCCAGCCCATGGCAGAGCTGTAGACGTGTCAGGATGTGCAGAAGGACATTCTGCAGGGCAGGGAGGCAGAGGAAAGCCCACGGAGGTGGTGGCACTCCCAGGGCTGCGGCAGCCGACCCGTGAGAGGCGCCTGGCCGTGCCTGTCCTCACAGGGAACAGCAGGAATGGGGCTTTGCTCCCTGCAGCAACACCTTCAGCCCCATCCCTGTGTTCCCTGCTGGAGTGCCAGGGACAGGAGGACTAGAAACAGTGCAAAATAAGATAAAAAGGAGCCTGCCCCTGGATCTGGGCTTTGATCGCTGCTGAGGCTCATGCCCCTCCTTTCCTTCCCCACCCTTTGTGTTGGTAGCTGTTACATTTGTAATTTGTCCAGTCCAGGAGACTCCTGAAATTATGAGATAACAGTACAGATACAACTGGAAATAATGGTAATAATAATAATAAAAAAAAAAAAGTCCTGCCCTAGTGTGTTTTAACTACTGCTAAAGGCAGCATCCCAAATACCTGCTTGATGTCCAGACGTGCTGGAAGAAGCGGCTAATCCCCAGTTTCTCACTCTTTAGCCACCTCACAGCTGGCCTGCATCTTCTCACCAGGAACTGGCCTGAGCAGAAGGCTGCACAGCCCATCTGAGGGTAACTAAAGCTCACTATATTCCAGAATACTTAATGCATCCACTGCAACGTTAAAAAATGCTAGCACATATGAACTCTTCAGAGATTTACAGGCACTATGTGAAGATTATGTGCAAAAGTCTGCAGATATTTTTTTCTCTTTTTTTTTTTTTTTGGCATAGCTCTTCATTGATGCAATATATTTCCTGCAAATAGAAAGCATTCTTTCCCCCTGAATGCTGAAGGAAATTACAAAAAAGTCAGACTATGTGAGTCTTAATAAACTGAATTGCTAGGGGAAAGAAACAAACCTGAGTCTACTACTGGGAAAAAAAAGAAAAGATGAGACAAAGTCCAGCAAGTATCACTGTACAAAAACCACCCAGCATAACTATGTGCTTTTGGCATCAGCTTTTGTTCTTCAGGAATAATCATGCACCCACAGAAAGAAGACATTTTACACGATGCAGCAGGATCCTGGTGGGGGGAGAAAACAAAACAAAAAAATAAAGTCAGAGTGCTCACCTTCCATTAACTGGAAATAAAACTCACAACATAAATCTGGGAAGAATTATGGGAACTAAGCCTCCAGATGGGTCCAGAGCAGAGGTAATGACACAAGGTCAATATCCTAAAGATCAAAACCCCCAGCTGAGATGTGCTTGATCCTCATTACTCAGTGAAAATGTCTTAGGGAAGCAGCATGTTACACCTTGGAATGCTTGGAATTCCACCAGCCTAAAGGAGTTTTGCAACATGAAGTAGTTCTGTACAAACTGAATGGATAAAGGGTGTGAAAAAACTTTCCTGCCTGTGAACACTGAAGTGCGAAGTCACCCCAAGCATTCTGACTTAGCAGCAGTTTCAACCATGTCTTGGTTTGGTTCAAGGACTGCTAGCAAAACCCAGCTTTAATTCACAAGCATGAAATTGTCTTTGTGGTAGCCCAGGGAACAGGGAAGAAGAAATCTCACCTGGTAAGGTTAACGTTTAGCTTGCTTTCTGCTTCTCAGATTTGCTGCCGGAGGACTGTCCCTTTGCCTAAAGAGAGGATGAGACAATGAGAAACTGAACCAAGCTAAAACCTGAAATCAGGCAGTGACAAGACACTCGTCAGAATCATAGTTCAGACACAAATACAAACTGCACCTGAAATACAGATAATTTAACAAGAGTATTTGTGGCTCCTGCTGTGTACAAACATTTTCACCTTTTCAACATCAATTGCTTTCTTTCAGACAAAGTGGGTTGTGCCTGACCTCATCATTCCCTGTTCCTAAACACCCTTTTACCCACACCAGTGATCAGTCCACAGCTCAGAAAGTCCTCTTGAAGAGGAGATAAAGACACCCCTCAGTTTAACACTGAGAACTGCAAGTCAGTTCTGGGGTCTCAAAAAAGGCACCTGGGGTGATTTAATAATAACAATCAGAAATCCCATCACTGACATGTGAAATGTAAAATTCCCAGGGCAGATGTAATCATCTGATTCAAGAATCTACTGCTCATATCCTCTAGGAGAACAACATGATGGAACAAGCTTCACCCTGACCTGAATCAATTTTCTCTACATCTGGATTAAATACAAAGCCAAGCAACCCTTTTTACCTTCCCCTTCTCCCTGCTTTTTTGAATATAGAAACAGCTGCCTGCCTTTCCCCACCATGTTCATTCATGCTTTTTAATGAAAGTATGTAGGTCTTCATTCATTTAAAAAAATAATTTATGATAATAACTTGGGAACCTGGCTGGGGTTGTAGGAGTACTTTTTAATCACTTTTGGGATGCTGTTACTCAAAACTGTCAAGAAATGAGATCCTGCCTGAGGCATCTATAGGCATGCAAAATGGGACTCTTAGATCTACAAATCTGGGAAGGAGAAGCCTGTGGAGCATGAACCAAAGCTCCCCCTCAGAGAACAACACTCTGTCTGAAATATACACATTTTTTGCCCCTATTTATTGCCAGTTTCCCTTGAAATAGAAAGGGGACTTTCTCCTCTGTGCATGTTTACAAAAATGGATCTAGTTCAACCTATTGATGTAAAACTCCCCACAAAATAACAACCCTGTAATATAAGTCAAAAATCCAGCTGCCTCTCTTGTATGACTGTCCATACTATAATAAATGTGTTTGTACCGTTTTAGGGTCTCTGGGCTTTCCTTTATCCTTTGAGCTTGGTTTAGTGGTCGTAGATTCCTTTCCACTTTTGTCCTACACTCCAAAGAAAAAAATAAATTACAGTTACAAGGAGAATAGAGCACTGGTGGCTCCTGCTTTGACATCTGCCAAAACACAGTCTTTTGAATGGGTTTGGCAGCAACACAGGCTGTGCTGACAGGAGACTGCATCAGAAAAACCTGGTAGAGATGGGCAGGTTTTGTATTTACTACCGAGCAATAATGCTGCAGCAGCACATTTAGCCCTGGATTTCACCAGCAGATGAAGCAGCACTTGAAACACCAGTGGTCCTGTCTTCAGCTGCCTGAGGGTTCTGTGCTGAGGGAAGCCCCTGGGGGAAACACTGCAGTGGCCAGAAGAGCTGTTTGGAAACAGCTCTTTCCTCCCAGGAATACAGCTGATTTGAGCCTCAGTTTCAAAGCTGCTGCTCCTTTTCTCAACTGCAGGACCTCTCCAGTCCATTCCTTCTGATTTCTTCTTGTCAACTCTACTGTTTTCCTGAACACACCTGAAAGCCTTTGCTGCTCCCTGCTTTTCCCTCTACAAAACCCTCTTGAACTGTGCCTCAGCTCCAGCCAGCAACCATTGCTACACAGTGCCTCCTATCACTGAGCAAAGGTTTCTCTACCTCTCTGCAGTTTTTGAACACTCTTAAAAACTGTTAACACATTTCTTTGCTCAACTTACTTCTCCCAGCCTGTCTAAAAGGCTCTAATTACCACAAACATTCCTTCTTCCAAATATGAAGTACACAGCAAAATACATCCAACTTCCACTGCAGAAGTGAGACAATCCCTGCATCTGGACAGGCTTCCCGTAAGCCTAAAATGAGCTACTGCAAAGAAAAGTGAGGAGTGAAAAACTGTTTATTTTGCAAGTTATTAGCAGAAAATGTCCTACCTTTGAGTGCTGGGGTGTAGCAGGAGCCTTTGCACAAGTATCAAAGTCACCTGATAAGGCATCAATAGCTGCGCTGTCATCCGTAGGTTTCTGCAATAATTTTAATTTTGAAGTCACAAAATGTGCAACCCAGCTTCCCACAGTCAAATTAGTGGTTCAGGAATTTATGTATGCTTTAATGAATTATCCCTTTTCTTAAAGAAAAACACACCTGAACTCCACACATATGTTAGAGACATCTATTTGAGGTTCCCAAGAGGCATGATTTCCTGAACATTCATAATGCAGGTTTACATTAAAACTGCATTTATTGTGAAGAGTTACTCCTCACAAAAGTTTTACTGTCCACTACTGTTTCTATTACCACCTTCATTTATGAGTATTTGCAATTAATCACCCCTTAAGCCTACAATTACACAACTTTGAAACAAAATCAGAGCCCACAGCATGAAAAAAACACAGAATAAATATAATAAATATATTTTTTAAAAAGCCATCAATAAACCCCATCATAAATGTCACCTTCTTTCCTTTGTGTTTCACGTCATCCTTTGCTGTTGGCTTTGCTGGTTTACTCTTGGGAAGAAAAAAAAGGCAGATCCTCACTCATTTTGAACCAGACAGATTAGTTTTAAAAATACAATTATTTACATATGGCACTGCTGGTTGTTCACAGGTTGCCAATGAACCTGCACCATTCTGAATGGATTTCTTTAGTAGTTCAAAGTGAGTTATTTGTTCAGACTCCCTAGTTGAAAAAGAAAAGGAAAAAACCCAACAAAACAAGAACAAAACTTTTTTTTCCCCCCTTTTCTTTTTTGATATATAAGCATGTGAGGATAGAGCTACTCTCACTGAAGGAGATCTCCATGTTTTACCCTAATTCAGTACACTCACTTATTCCACTTGTAATCCCAAAGAGGACAGACTGGCTCAGATAGACTCAATTTCCACTGTTGCAAATGAAAACTAGGGAAGTTTTTCCTTACCTGCTCACCTGACTCCAGAAGTTTTCGATAGTCAGGTGGGATTGTTTCATCTCTCTCTCCAAGCTTGTCTCTGTGTTCAGATTTAGCCTTTTCCTGAAAGTATTTCATTTTTAAAAAACTTTTATTACCCATGTTGGAAATATTAGCAATCAACAAGACAGAGGGCATATCAGACTCAGGACAGATATCCTTTTTCACTTTAAATTTTCAAAACTACTGAGAAAACCCCCATATATTAATTTCACTATGAAGAGTGTTTCATGCCTGAAAGTTCTAAAAACTACATTTATTTTTCAGCTTATGCTGCTCTGATTTTTGGCAGCATACCAGGAAGATGCCACACAGAACACCACAAGGAGGTTTTTAAGCAGACTGCTGAAGAACATTTTTGTCTTTCTTAATGCAGACATTTTAGGGATTTCTTTTTTCTCCAGCTAAGATTCCAGCCTAAACTTATTGATAGGCAGCATATGGTGGTTTTGTTTTCTCCCAGTAATGTACTTTACCGTAGCTATTTCAAATTACAATTTATTACTACTATTACTACTGTTATGCAGAAATTTATTTTCTTGTTAGCAGAAGGGCCTTCATAGGATTTTATGAAAGACTAAATGAAGACAAAACCAGCAGAAACAAGGAAATTTAAAAATGTGCCTGATTAAGTGAACTTGTGGTTATAAAAGTCAAAGCTTGACAAAAAGAGGGCCAGAAAATCAATTTTAGAAACTGAAGCCCGAGAAGACACCTCAAAAATGATGACAATAATGGCAATGAAAGACGCTGAACTAAAATTATTTCAAATCTCCTGTAATATTTCAACACTTGCCGTCAGGTGGCTAAAGTATATTAACCAAATAATATTTTTTCACAGAACACACAGATAATCCAGATGACTGAAAAGTGGTTGATATACCTATACGTAAGAGCATGGATTTTTTTCTCCAATAACCTTACTCTTACAACATCTAAAATCCCAATGCAATATACTCCTGTGAGCATATGGGAAGCACTGCAGATTCTGGGGGGTTTGGAGGGGGTTTTTTTGTTGGTTTGGTTTATTCCTTCCTACCCCTCCTTCTTCCCAAATTGCTTAAGTTTCAGAATGTCTTTTGTTACCTTCACTTTATCCACAACTGGTTTGTTCTCATCAGGGTCAGGTTCCCTCTGTCCCAGGGAATCAGACAGGAGATCCAAGGCTTCATCCATCTCTTTTCCTCCCTAACAAAGCAGAAACACATTTGTGAAAGCACATCTGCTGCAAAAATGATGTAATTCATCAATCTACTGTAAGTACTGGCTAATGAACTGCAGAACTTGAGTGAACAAAGAGCACTGCTGTTGTACTTGCAGTGCAGCACAATAGCTGGAGAAAAATACAGAATATTTCTGACCTGTGGAAAACATAATTTCAAGAAGGGCATATAGAATTATCTTGAATGGTTTTCTGTTTTTTTATAAATAAGCCTAGCTACTGCAATGAGAACAGACCTATGAAAAAATTGGCAATTGCTTGGCAATTATTGTTTGGCAATTACCATGGATTTTGCAATTTTATACAGAACCTGGATAGGAAAAACAGCCCTTAAAGCTAACACAGGCAGGAGAGAGCTTTATATTCCCCTTCCAAGCCAGGCTGGGAGCACCAGGGAAAGATCCCTCAGCATGGATCAAAATGTGTGAGCAACATTACAATAAACACCAGGAAGGAAAGTTCCCCTGGTATTCAAAGGGGGTCATGGTACTGCCTGTGGAACTCTGTCGAAAATGGAGGGTCCAGTCATTCTTTTTTTTCCTCCATTTTTTTTTCCCCAGGGGAACATTTTCCTTCTCTGCAATAGCCATTTTTAGCAATAAATTATTAAATTCTGCAACAATCCACCCTGGTCACACTGTCCAGATCACACTGCTGCCTCTCCCCACTGCTCAGCCCCTTGTTTTGGGGTAAGAACCTACAGGAGAGGTTTCTTACAGTAGCAGAAGGTGCAGGGGCTGCTGAGTGCACTGAGGAAACCGTAGCAGCAGAGATCACATCTGAGGAACTTGCAGGCTTGGCACCATCCTTGGATTTCTGGAAGAACAAGGCACACAGAGAACCAGAGAAAAACACTCATCAGACCCAAAAATATATCCAAAAATATATCCAAACAACACCCACACAGTTGATTTCTAGGATTTAATTTTCTTGAGGAGCTTTGCTTATTTCAGATTGAAACACACCACCCCACACAGACACTGTGCAACTGTTCCTCATCTCAGTTTGTTCCTCCATCTCAACCACTGGAATAAATCTCACCACAGCTGAAGTTTAAACAGGTTTAACATGACTTCAAAAGAACTAAGATTTCATCAAGCCACCTAATATTCCCAAAAACCACTTTTAAAATCCTCAGCTGGAAAGCAGTACTCATGCAAGCAACTAGTAAAAAGATTGGTCACATAACTAGATTTTTGTCTGTTTGTTTTCTAAAGTCCTGCTCTTCTATTAACTTACTGCAAGAAGTATTCTAAATTTTTAGTTACTGGATTTCATTGAAGGAACTTTATATAAAGAAAACATAGAAAATGTCATGATTATTCAAACAACTTGAAAATAAAACCAGATTTCAGAAATCTAACATACTCACCTTTAGTACAGTTGATGTAGGTAATGGTGCAGGTGGTGATGGAGAACAGGAAAATCCTTCTGTCAAACCCTCTAAAAGGTCATTTTCACTCATAGGCTGACATTGGAAAGAAAAAAAAAAGAGAATTATAAGTCTCTTTATCTCCTAAAAAGTAAGCAGGTAACATATCCCATTTTTTAAACTGAACACTGGGTAACCCTGTTCACATTTGGTAAGTAAGTCATGAATGAAACAGTTATTTCAAATCACCACTGTTTTTACCTGTGACTTCTCTTCTGGTTTTGGTAGGAGTGGTTTTCCATCTTTATCCTATAAAGAAAAAAACCCCTTGTGTTAACCCTTAAACAGCCATGCAATTCAAGCATTCTGGGAGCATTCTCTGAGCAGCAGAAGGCGTTACAGGGGACAGGGACCTAACCAGCAGCCTCTATAGCATCTACTGCTGCTACTCAAAATGACCCTTAAAACATCCAAGTCCTTGGAGTTATCTTAACAGCTTTAACCAATCACCATTTATTTATTTCTAAAATACCAGAAGCTACTGAAAGACTCCAGTGGACTAATCTCAGAATTATTAATATGCAGGTATCTGCATCTAAACCACTTCTATGCCCATGCAGGCATCCAGTGATAGATGACAGATATTGGTGGGAACTGCAAACCAGAATTTCTAGATATTATAAAAATGGCTGAACCAAAACATCAGTGCTTCAAAATGAAATGGGAGTCTCAGTTTCACCCACATGTTCTGAGGAATGAAAGGGAAGTAAGACTAAGAACATT